>CM075852.1:22185260-22263821 GCA_037975125.1 Latrodectus hesperus
TTAGCGCTTTTCACTCCTGAATTGAATCAGTATAAAAAATAAATAAGTGTTACGGCGAGAGAATAATCCAGCTGTCAGAATGTTATTAAAATAAAGGACAGTAGACTGGTTTCCCCAGAAGAGATAATTAATTGCCCTGATGAGAAAAAGCACGTGTACAGCAACGTGTGCAATATGTGATAAGTAAACAAAGTATTCATTAATGGCAGACGCGTATTGCGGAAAGAAAAAATTCAAAATCTTATGGAATGTACAAAGTACTTCTTGAAATTATTAGTTCAATCAGAGCTAATCAATATTCATAAGGAAAAAATACGTAGGCTTCCTATATTGAAATCACACAGTAGTCCAATGAAGACAGACACTGTGAATTGTCTATTTATACTTTAGGGGGAAAATAAACGCGACTGAAAGAGAATAAATCGTAATTTTTAGAATCGCATTTTTTTTTTATCTAAGAATGTAATGTAATTTATTTTAAAAAAAGAGTATGATTTATTAGCACTTAACAGCATATTATTCAAAAACAAATTTTATCACTCAATAAAAATCTTATGGGAAAATTTATAAAAGTAAATATTTCAGAAAAAAAGAATAGAAATTAAAAATTAATTTATTTATTTAATTATATAAATTTTTTAAGCTAATTGTGATGTCGCAACAAAAAATAAAGTAAAATAAATGTTTTCTTAAGCGAAGAATGTTTCTATAATAAGATAATATGAATAAGATAATATTTGTTTAACATCAAGAGTTGGCGTAAAATAATTAAGTTACAAGTTTTCTTAAATTAAGTAAAACTAAATTAAATTAAATTGTATTACATTTCTTAAAATAAAGCTAGTTTTCCTCTGAAATCCTCATAGAGAAACTTTTATATACATCATTCTCCAAGTTTTTTTCATCAAATTAAAATAGTTGAGATATCAAGAAATTTTGTTTCAAGAATCTATTGCTGAAAGGATTAATTTTAAACTGAAAAAAAAATCATGAAATTATTATTTATGAATTGTTTTCTGCAGATTTGAATTTATTTTCTGAAATTGTTTCCTTCAATTTAGTATATATGAAATTAAATATAGGAGTAGCAATTTTATTATTCTGGAATTCTTCAAAATATTTTGAATTACAACTTGATTTTTCATTTATTTCATCAAATTTTTTGAAACTGAATCACATTTTGTACAGTGTTTAGAAGTCAGAACTAACTAAATCGATTTTAATCAAAAATTCAGTTTAATCAACTAAATCAAAAATTCATTTTTTATTGGGAAATCCCAACTTCCCACCCCAGTAAAATTGAGTAAGAGTATAATAAACTATTTGTATTTACGTAAATCGTCGCAAAATTGATCGCGAGAAAATCAAGCCTTCTATCTGATTTAACAATAAATAAAAAAATGAATTAGTGGGAGAAAATAAAGTCGATTATACGGTATCATCTGCTATGTCTACATGTACATTCAAGAATGCAAATAGTTTTTGTTACCCTCTCCTGACTGTTCTTCAAATGATCATTCCCCAAATTTTGTTATGAAATTTGCTCTCCAAAATTAGTTACGAAATTCACCAATAGATGGCACGAGAAAAATATGTGTTATAAGGAAATATACTTACTGTACTACACTTTGCATAGCATTTTGCTTAACAGGTTATTTCAAAATTATGGAGATAATTTTGAGAATTTACCTCGTACAATAACAGATAATTTTTGATTTATTTTTTTCTTTTAAGATGTATAATTCAAAATCTAGACTAGTTGATCTAAAGTGATGTGCTGTGCCCAAATGATTTTAATGTTAGTAAGAGATTAGCAAATAATAAATATTTTGTTATAAAAGTTATAAGGAAAGGGAGTGTCAATAATAACCATTCTTAAAGCATCTCTTACTTTAGCGCGATAAAAGGTTTTTTTTTTTAAACTATTAGATGTATGATTTCAGCCTTTCATCCCTTCAGTGGGTCGATTAACTGAGTACCAAGCATGCTTGGGAACTCAGTTAATCGACCACTGGGAGTCATACGTTAGGCTGACCACCGAAGTAGGACATATGCTTCGCACCCCAGGGCCATCGGTCATGAAAACAGTTATGGGCACTGTAGGCCTCGGCCCACATGGGCTGTCTTGCCATGTAGTTTAGTAATAAAGCTATATCTGTTTAAAAAGTATCCACGAAATATATCTACCCTACTGAATTGAACTTTTTCTGCGCTCAACAAAAATATTCGATGCGATTATGATAGAAGTTCATTGGAAAAGTGCAAAGTTCCAAATCGATTTTGAATGATAACTGCAGACAAACACAAAAGGAATTTTTTTATTCTTTAAATAATATCGATATAATCTTCGTTAGCTGAAGTGGTTTAGAATTGATAAGAACATTTTCAGAAGAAATCTCTCCCAAGAGTTGAAAATGCTTAGATAATAAGTTTGTGTTAAACGATTGTGCTATTTTAGGAATACTTTAATATATTGATGATGGCATCGATAAAACATCAATTTGAACTATAACTATTGATCTAATAATAAGGACTCAGTGAAATCGCAGGGATCAATTACGTAATAAAAAAATTGAAGCCCGGTGGCTTAGTGGTAGCGTTTCACGCTCCCATGACACAGGTCCGAGGTTCGATCCTTGGGCTGGGCAAGGTTGCCTCAGCCTTTCTTCCCTTCAGTTTGTCGATTAATTAAGTACCAAGCATGCTTGGGAACTAAACACTGGGGGTCTTACGTTAGGCTGACCACCTAACTGGGACATATGCTTCGCACCCCAGGGCCCTCGGTCATGAAAACAGTTATGGACACTGTAGGCCTTGGCCCACATGGGCTGTCGTGCCATGGAGTTTAGTTTTTAGATATATGATTAAAATGATTGTCCGTCATATTGCATAGATTAGTAGTTTAAGGGCAAACTAAAATCACAAAATCACTCTCCACTGATATCAGTAATAGTAATTTCTAAGACAGACAAATCAGGGTAATATGCGGATGTAGATGCAATTAAAGTACACAAGACGTTTATGATGATTATATTACAACCGTTATACCCGCACGAATTCAATATTCAAAATATTTGATGTTGATGTATATTTTATTCTTGATGATCTCATCAGCAAACAAAGCTCGAATATTTAGGGAAAAATGATATATCTTCATATTCCTATATAATTATTATATAATATACATTGCGAAGATTTTCGTCAAAGGACAGCTTGAGCAACATTTTCAAGTAAAAAACGATTACTTCAAAATTCCCAAATAAAATTTTTATAAATGGACTGAAAAATTCTCAAAGCAAATTAACTTTGTTATTAATGGTACACAATTTTTTTCAGGGTTTACAGGATTGTCACTTTTTACAAAGGGCTCTGTTTATGGAATCGATTTACTACCACAAAACTGAATTGTTGTCTAAGGATTAAATTAACGTCTAGTAATTTAACACCAAATATTTTAAAATTATTTTGACATGCAATATTTTTGATACACAAACATTTTCATAGTTTTTTGATACGGGAAGTGAACAGAGAACGCCCGAAAGCTGTTGTTAAGCATTTTAATATTTAACGAGCCGCCCAACTTGTCTAGTGGTCAGCGTGCCTGACTGCGGATAAGGAGGTCCTGGGTTCGAATCCCGGTTCGGGCATGGATGTACTTTCTCTCACTATCTATCCAGTCTTTGTCCTTTCCTTGTATGAAT
The DNA here is from genome assembly GCA_037975125.1 of Latrodectus hesperus. NCBI lineage: Eukaryota > Metazoa > Arthropoda > Arachnida > Araneae > Theridiidae > Latrodectus > Latrodectus hesperus. The sequence continues at coordinate 22,188,962 of CM075852.1, forward strand.
GAGGTGTGAATGGTTGCCTACCCTATAAACGGGTATCTATGGCATGTGTGTAGAGCAAAGTCGTACTTTCACCTTCATGGTGCTCTGATTCAAACGAAAGACGCTCCCAATTGACTTAAATTCGCATAGCCAAGGCATAGCGAGCTTGGCTTGTCCAAATGTCATTAGTAACAACAACAACATTTAACGGAAAAATTGTCTTCCGAAAATACTCTTATTTCCCACGAAACGCAAGAGGGGAAATCCGAAAAATTCCTAGAGCATTTGGAAGACAGAAGCAAAACATTCTTTTCCCGCTATTTAATAGTGACTAAGATCGAACTCAGGACCTTTCATGTTGAAGGACATTATCTTATCGGGACACAATGAGTTTATAACATTTTATGAGAAAGATTTTTTTATTTTACAATTGTTTAACATGTACTGTGAACAATGAAATTTTTGTTTTTATAGCTGAAGGTAAATAAGTTTTTTCTAGATTCACGGCTATTCACATTTAAGGGCTTACACTTGGCTTACGAATTGAGTTTCATTAATTTGAATAGTTAAAACGAAGGTTTTATTTCTTTCGTCAGAAATAAAAATTAGCAGTATTTTATTATATATATATATATATATATATATATATATATATATATATATATATATATATATATATATATATATAAAATTAAACTATTTTATATTTTTTCCTAATATGTGTGTGAAAAATCTAAAAATATTATAAAAGTTTCTTGAATTTACATAATAAAATTTTAAGAAGTTTTTATAATAAAAGAATTGCAGAAGTCACACCATTTAAGTTAAATAACTTAAATTTTAATTTCACAACGTCACTGGCAAATAAGCTGATTTCTTCACAATAAATGCAGCAAATAAATTGCGGAAAATGATGTGGTTAGCTTTGTGCAATCACGGTTTCATAATAACATCCTGGAATTCAAATGCTTTGTTCGCTAAATATAGTCGTTAAACGCATGAAAACATGGCATTTCGGTCTCTATCATTGTTAGAATCAATTTCACGCAAGTTTGTTTTTGAATAAAATTAAAGCATTTTAACTTATTTTTTAAAATACAGCATATGCATTCAAACGTTATTCATGTAATTGAAGTTTTAGATCATATTTCGGATATATTTTATTATTTTTATAGTTCTCATTTTTTTTGTGTGTAATTTAACAAACAATGCAATGATATTTTTGCAAAATTAAGCAATTGAAAAAATAATGTCTAATTAATTAGATAGCGATAAATTATATGTTGCAGTAAAATGCCATGCTGCTAAGATTTCTCTCTTTCAGTATTACGAGGGGTGGAAGTGAAGGCGTGTTCGTGGGTTCAAATCCCACCTTGGGAAATGAAGTTTGTAGTGGTTCGAAATCCTTTTAAACCCTATGTCCTGGTATTAGCCCTCGTATGAAAAAATGACTGTTGAAAAAAAAAAAAAACTGAAGTATGTCTTTGTAATTTAGATGTAGGGACAAAGCAGAATACCCCCACGCCTAGCCTGTCACCTCCAGAGTTATTAGTTCACATGGATCCAATGAGACCATGACATATTTAACGTGCACCAGTTGCCTTTAGCAATACTAAGGATCTTCGATTGAGTGGAATTCGAACTCACTACCTTCCGATAATGAGCGCCCTAACCAATCAGGTCACTGCAGATCCATAAATTGTATAATTAGTACGAAAACATAATTACAAGAAATTCACCAGGAAATGTTTCGTTATAAATGCTTTAGGAATTTGTGTGTTTCGAAGGATGAACAAACAAAAAGATTTAATGTTGTTGTTGTTTACTAATGACACTTGGACAAGCCAAGCTCGCTATGCCTTGGCTATGCGAATTTAAGTCAATTGGGAGCGTCTTTCGTTTTAATCTGAGCACCATGAAGGTGAAAGTACGACTTTGCTCTACACACAAGCCAAAGGTACCCGTTTATAGGGTAGGCAACCATTCACACCTCATTCATACAAGGAAAGGACAAAGACAGGATAGATAGAGAGAGAAAGTACATCCATGCCTGAACTGGGATTCGAACCCAGGACCTCCTTATCGGCAGTCAGGCACGCTGACCACTAGACAAGTTGGTCGGCAAAAGATTTAATACACATCATTTTAAATACTTAGACTCATGAAAGACGTTTTCAGATATTCTTAAACAATTCATTTAGTAAATGAACTAATCGAAAAAAGTTGGAAAACATAAATGCGTAGAAAAAATTTGCAATATTTTTCACATAATGAAATACGATTTAGAGAAATATAGAATGGAGAATATTATAATGAACTTATTAAGAATTGCATTACATACATTGTCCGACATTGAAAATGCAACACCAAGAAGGAGTGGCTAAAAATTACAAACATTTCAGGGTAGGCGCACCTTACCGAGTTATACAAATGATGCGAAATGCGCAGCTCTCCAGCGTACGCATGATAAGATATAAGGTGAGAAATCAGCAGAGTGGGTAATGTTCGCGTCGTTATTGCTACTCGGGAAATAATCGTTGAAAATTTGTTCTTGTCGCAAGGGGTGCCTGTAACTCCAGAGAATGCCAGGCCATCATCGATGGAGTCAGTTCCAAAAAACAGACATATGAGAGGCATGATAATTAGACTGAGAAGTTAGTCTTTACAGCAAATCGTAGTGACAGACACCTGGATGCGTCCATGGTGCATCGGCTGTGGGAAAAATGGTTTGAACAAGGATTTGTGGGACGTTTGCAGGACGCAGGTGTTGCCAGAATGACATCAGCACACGCGGATCGACGTGTCCGACGAGAGGCGGCTCTGCAAAGCACGTCTACCGAAATTTTGCAGCAAGTGCAACACTCCTTGGATGCTCTCATATCCAGCAGAACTACTTGCTGTCGGTTGGTTGATAGTAGCCTGCGCTCATGGCATCCGTTAAGAAGACTACCATTGACCCACAGCATATACGGCAACGTCTGGAATGGTACCGGATTAGGGTGATGTAAAAGACAGATTATACAGGATCGTTTTCTCGGATTAGTCACGCTTTTGTTTCTTCAGTGATAGCCACCGCAGAAGTGTGTAGCATCGACGTGGCAACACAATCCTGTAGCAACTGTGGAAATACCCACCGCGTGACAACGGGGCATCATAGTTTGGGAAGCCATGGCGTACAATTTCAGGTCTCCTCTAGTTCGTATTCATGGTACTATGACAGGCCAACGTTACGTGGATGATTGCTGCGGTCGGGGACACTCCCCTACATTCATGGTGTTCAATAGCTTTTATCAATAAGACAACGCCCAACCACACATGGCTCGCATCAGCCAACATGTCCTGCAAGGGGTACAGTTGCTTCCCTGCCCACCGTACTCGCTATATCTCTCGCAAAATGAACATGTCTGGGATATGATTGGATGCCATTAGCAGACCTTGCCACAGCCTCTTTCAGAAGACGCTTTCAGCAGATAGTTGACAAGGAATGGAGAGCTATTCCTCAGGATGCCATCCTTACACTCATTGACTCGTGTATAGACGTGTTGCTTCAGGTATTGTCGTCCACGGTGGTCCTACAGTCTACTGATCGGACTCTGTTCTCGCCCTGTATTATACATATAATTTCGAAATATAATTAACTTATTGTTCGTTGCTGTCTCTCTCCGTTTGTCGAGTTTCGTCACTTTCTGGCAACTCTTTTTGGTGTTACATTTTCGATTACTGGCAGTGTATATAAGATGTATTTTTAAAGAAACGCCAGAATAATTTGTAATTATCATAACATATTCAGTTTGTAATTGTCAAAGTTATATATAATCGGACATACACACAGATTATGAATTCGTCTCTACTATGTATTAAACAAAGTACTTGTCTCAACAAGACAAAAATCTGGTCTTTGATTCTACAGTTTATGAGATTGAATCTAACTCTGGCATTAACAGTTGGAATCCATTTTAAGATCTAGGCTTCTATGAGATTTCGCAGGTAAAAAATGACGGTAGTTAGACAAAAGTCAGACCAATAGATGAAAACCCAATTTTGTACATGTTAATATGCATTTCATTACATAATCTTACACTTTTGTACACATTGCGCTATATTTTGATGAAAAATTTTTTGAGATTTTCAGCAGATCTTACCTTTTAAAAATATTTTATGTAAGATCAGCAAATGAAGCTTCACTTTCCTCACTAGGTTCTTTGAACTCCGTCGGTCGGGGATGTGTCCACGTTAACCTGTGACGTCCAAAGTCCTTCAGCTGATGTGGCATGGGTGTGGGGAAAAAGGTGGGCTAGCTTAGGCGTGACTTCGTCACTTGATCGCGTATCAAAATTTCGAGGCGGTAGGTAATGACTGAGTATTCTAAACTTGTAACCTTAAGGTATTATACAGGGCTCACCTGCATCGTTATGTACGGATGAATCTCAAAGGAAGAAAATTCTCAAGCACTTCTTCCTTACTCCAATATATGTGTCTGAATAAAGTCTAAATAAAACATTTTCTAATAACCAACAGCTAAGCTGGCAGCCGAATGGTTAGCGCTCTTGCCTTCGGTTCAACAGTTCGTGGGTTCGAATCCCACCTTGGGCATGGATGTTTATAGTGGTTTGGAATCCCCAACAGTATAAAATTCTCAAGCACGTCCTCCAATATATGTGTCTGAATAAAGTCTAAATAAAACATTTTCTAATAACCAACAGCTAAGCTGGCAGCCGAATGGTTAGCGCTCTTGCCTTCGGTTCAACAGTTCGTGGGTTCGAATCCCACCTTGGGCATGGATGTTTATAGTGGTTTGGAATCCCCAACAGTATAAAATTCAAACTTCAAATATTTCAAATCAAAAAGCGCAATGTCTTATAGTCACCCTGAGTTTTGCATCTACTAATTTTATCTTTTGCAAAATGACACAAATAAATGAAATATAATTAAGATGTGATCTAATTGAGGCTGCGTACCTATATATCAACAAAAGAAATTGATAAAATTATACAGTAGCCACTTAAGCAGTTAAAAAGTGGAAATAAATTATTTAATTCCTATTTTTCAGTAGTGGTGAGGATTGAATTTAGGACCCTCTTTACTCCATGAACATTGTTGCATCGCGCGCGCGCGCGAAAAATTCCGCAGAGAGAGAGAAGCTCTTATATATTAACTTTATTTTTAGTGAAAGGAGAACTACAAATAAAATAAATTCAGATCTAATTTTATTTGATGTACAACAGAGAAGGAAAATTTTTCACGAGTCTACCACAGCAATGGTGATATTTCGATAAATTTTGTGTACATGAAAAGTCAAATTTTTGTAAATTATTAGCCTATTATTATTTTAAATGTTTTTTTTTGTGATGTCAAGAACGAAGAATATTTTATTCTTCTCCTTTTATCAAAAATATTATTTACATTTTTCAACACTTTCTTTTGAAAAAATTATTTATCTATAAATTCGTTTAAAAAATTTCACAATGCTTTCTGTTCAGCAATGGTAAGGATCAAATTCCGCAACTCGTAGAGCTAAAAAATCATGCAGCGTTTTCATTTATCATTAAAATTATTTTAATGAATAAATAAAAGCGCATAACAAAGATTTGATTTGATGTATAAGAAAATGGATACATAAATTCTGTTTTCATGAAAAGTCAAAATATTTTACAAACCATAACCCGTAAATTACTACAAATCTTTCATTTTGTTATCAAAAGTAAAGAAGAATCAAACGGCCTACTTCTTCATTTGTAAATGGAAGCCTTTGTTACATTGTTCAGTAAAAAATACGTATTGTGAGAAAGCAACCAGAAAATTTTCTCAGAAATTTTCGGCACAAAGCATCAGTCTTTTAATTTTTCAATATGACTTGAAATGACAACAGTGATCTTGTCGATAACAGAGAAAATCAAACGTGTGACCTTCTATACTATATAAAAGTTATGACATCATCACTGAATCATGCACGATCACGTACGCATTCCTTTAATTTGTTTTAATCTCGACACATAGAAAAGAAAGATAGAATTAAAAGATACGATTTGACAAATATAACTAGTTATATATCAAATCGTATCTTTTAATTCTATCTTTTTGACAAATCTATCTATTGACAAACGGTGAAAATAGCCGACCGATGGGAGACAGGTTAGCGTCCCTAGCTTAGAAGCAGTAGGTCCCGGGTTCGAATCCTGGTTAGGGCATGGATGATTCTTTCACTTTGTGTTAGTCATTCTTTATCACATCACTTCTGGGGCGAAGGTGCTGAGTAATCCATGATGCCAAATTTTGAGATTGGCGATTTTTTGGCTGATTTTCTTATGTATCTGGCAACCTCGTTTTTATTACGTCATACATATGGAAACCTATAAGAATTATGCAGAACTTTCTATTTTGGTAACCCTAGTATTTACGTCATCACGCACGTCACGATACGTCATCTTGGCAACATTTCTTCATCGCCAAAAATTTCAGAATTTGGAATCATGGATTATACGGCACCCTATGTGCCTAAGATGGCACACGCACTGGGTGCCCAATTATATGAGATGCCAGCACGTCACCTATTATAGAACTGAATAGGGCAAAGACCTAAGGGCAGCCGAGCATTAGAAAAAAATGATGAAAAGACAAGATTTGGTATTTATAACTAGTTATATTTGATATGATTTGGCCTAAATAAAATGGATTTTTAAAATATTCCGAACACCTTTTTCATTAAGTGCAAAACATTGTCAAACCAGAGCCCGATTTATCCTAATTAGGGACCGTGGCAAAAATTTCTTTGCTTCCTCCTGCTTCACAACAATCAATTCGATTTGGCAACCGAATCTATATAATTGCTTATCTTGGAAATAGGAGCGATATATTTTAAGTGATCACAAGTTTTGATTGATAAAACGTTTTTTATTCTTATCAAATCATTCCACACCAACAGTAAACAAAAAACTTATAGTGATGATAGCATGATAAGCAAATTTTTTCATGCAGACGTATATCCATTTGTTACATGTGAGAAACAAGTTGATATTGTTAACTGTATATATATATATATATATATATATATATATATATATATATATATATATATATATATATATATATATATATATATATATAATATATATATGTATAATTTTTTGTTATTAAGTTACTAAAATGATAAGACAACACATAAAAAAAATAAACGCTTTAAAATGATATGAAGAGACATGAACGCGCGGATATCTAAAATTGATTTATTTAGTAATATGACAGAAACAGGTTTGGAGCTTTATGCTCGTAGGCTTATAGCTCACATTGAGTAAGATTGAATTTTTTCACAAAACTCGTCAAAAATTTAGAGCACAGTTTAGGAACATATATAAGCATAAAGTTAAATCATTGAAATAAATGCATTGAGTAAGAGTGAGTTTTTTTCCACAAAACTAACCTAATTTGTTTGTTTACCCGTAACCACAACACATTTGCACTTATTATTAATTTAGTTCATTTCAATGCATTTAATTTCTATTTAGCGATTTTTGTCAACAGAAGGTATTTAACAATGCCAACCGCTTCTTAATTTTTGAATCACGATCAAGTGAGGAGATAAACAACTGAGCTGTTCTCTTCCTTGCCAATGAATGTCATTATTATCTATTAACCATTGCTGTGCAAATATGCATAATTTACAGATGATACTTATTTTTTTATAGAAATATATTATCAAAATTTTCAGCAATAGCTATTTAATAAGGAAAGAGGCTGAGTCAGTAGCCTAGCGGGAAAAAGACATAGCTATATTAGACAGGAAGTAATGAGTTCGATACCTGAATCAATAGAAGAACGTCATATTTAGAGGACCTATAGACATGAAAATCTCTGTAGTGTCCAAAATAGTTGTGTAGTATGGAGTGTTGGATGCCAGCTCAAATGTTGACTACGTCAATTGTAGGTGGTTTGAGAAGATTTAACAGTGTTTATCACCTGTGATTGAAAGAATTAGGCAGCAGGAAACGTATTGCAATAATCGATCCTAATGGAAAAAATGTTATCGTTTTGGACACAATTCTGCTTCAAATATCACGAATTCAATATTTAATTCAAAATTGAATAATTAAAATGTTGAGGATATAAAATTTTTTTTGATCCAGTATTGTGAGAATTTGGAAAGGAAATTGATAACTCAGACGTCAACCACGTCACTTCAGCGTGATTCAATGAGGTTGTTTATATTCAGCAACTCCAATCAATAGAAATAAACAGTTGGAATTTAACGAATAAAGAATGTTACCAAGCTATCTAATAATCAAAACATATAGTGTACTCTAATTAAAATAAATACATTTATTTCGTTTTCCTTCAAAACATTAATATTAATGTAAAACAGTTGTATGAACAGACTATACTGCATATGGATCCAGCAGAGCAGACATATTTTGATTCAAAGATCTGCAATTCCGCTTACAGTTATTCTTAGACTTCATTTTAGTTATACAGTAATTACAATATAATAATAGTAATAGCAAATCAAAGTTGATAAAAAATTATACAAATGGAAATAATACGGAGATTTTATCATTTTATAATTTCATACTGTATAAAATACAAGTTAATGAAGATAAAAAAAATAATAAATAGAAAAAACATGAATAAATATGCATACTTAAATATGGTAAAAGAAAAAAGCGAATAAAAATTTTATTTTAATTTAATTTTAGATATTAAACGCCATTCAAAGTTTTACGTTAAATTCATTTTCAAATTTAAATTTATTTTTGTAATAAATATAGTTATGTAACACATTATAATACATCCTTTTGAGCGTTTCTTAAATATGACTGACCTTTTTTTAGACACAGTGTTATACAATTAAACCGCTGTTTTTAATTTAAAAAAAAGTACCCAAAATAGCTAAAAACATAGATAAAACATGTTTATATAAAAAAGGCAGAAATCTTACCGAATTCAATTCTCTGAAGATCACTTAAAAAACAAACAAACCCAAAGATACTATTGACAAAGAGCCGACTTTAAGAGCATGCTAACACTTACTAATGAAAGCTGTAGTTTAAACCATGAAGATAGGAGACGCTTTGGTCTCACTCAAGCATGAAAATTTCCGCGTTAAACCGGCATCAAAAAGTGCTACTATTGGCAGTTACAGAAACTGCGTCATTTCCGGCCTTGACGAACAGCGGCTTGCATGGGTTCTTAATTTAGTTTGCGTTTCGGTTTTTCTTTTGTGTTATTTGAAATCGGTTTACCTCCATTTGATGCATGATGGCAGAAAGTTATGAAGCGAAGAGAAAAAAAAATTCTCTTTCACTTTTCTTATTTTTATAAACTTTTGATAGTGACATAGTTTTTCATCTACATGATTTGTAAGCGTTGAGTTAACGCTTGCATTTCTGTTCATGAATATTTCTAGGGTCATGTAGGTTCTCATATATCTCTTGTTTCAATGTTACTTCAGTTGAAAAATGTTTGAGTCAACAATTTATGAACAATATTTTATTTATGGACAATATTATATACTATGTGTTAGACTTGGCAAAAAATTTCATTTCAGATTTCATTTCAGAATTTCTTTTAAATCTATGGAAAGGTGTATTTTTTGATTTTTAAAAATGCATTTCCGACAAATTAATGACATTTTCGCTTTATTAAGACTACTAACTTGATCATATACATTCTGTTATTTTTGATAGCTTACATTTTTAGGTGAGAATATTTCTACAGAGGGATCCAATCTCAGAACAAACGTTTCAAATTATTGATCAATTTTTAATAATATTTAATAGAATCACATCAGTTTTCAATAGGAAAGGAGTATCAATTTTTTTGCATTATATCCCCTATGCAAATTAAAGATTATATAACAGTTTTGTATGCATCAATGGAATCGCGTTCTTATTTCAATATCAGTATTCCCTTAAAAGTACACAAACACCGCATAACCTTTAAAAAAAAACTACCAATTGTCAAAAGATACTATAATACTTCTTCTATACAGTATCTAAAGAAAATTGCTTTCAAGAAAATATTTTTTATCAGCAGTGGTTTGTATTAGATGTTATACACATGTCGTGCCGCCCAACTTGTCTAGTGGTCAGCTTGCCTGACTGCGGATAAGGAGGTCCTGGGTTCGAATCCCGGTTCGGGAATGGATGTACTTTCTCTCTCTATCTATCCTGTCTTTGTCCTTTCCTTGTATGAATGAGGTGTGAATGGTTGCCAACCCTATAAAAGGGTCCCTATGGCATGTGTGTCGAGCAAAGTCGTACTTTCACCTTCATGGTGCTCTGATTAAAACATAAGACGCTCCCAATTGACTTAAATTTGCATAGCGAGCTTGGCTTGTCCAAGTGTCATTAGTAACAACAACAACACTTTTCGAAATAAATCTCCAGAAGTCACAGCAGAAAGATGAACATGTTGACAAAACCAATCTTCTGTTATATAATAGTGAAAAATTTGAACTTTAAACTCAGTGAGGCTTGGTGAGCTTTCTTAATGGAAACTCTTGAAATATTTTTTCGGAAAATTCTGTCGTAGTGATCTAAAATATAAAGTTGACCACACCACAGAAGGGTGTTCGGTTGACAAATGTTGTTCTTATGACAACAAGATCGTGGATTCGACAATGGCCTTCTGAAAAGCCTACAGCTGATAACATATGAGCAGCTATCGATTTCCTTTCACAAGAAGTAATTTAAGAATCGCAAGACGTTGCATTGAACGCGTCTTAGAGCATGTCCTAGATCATCACAAGAGGAATGCGTTTTAGAGTGTGTCCTAGATCATCAGCAATAGCACAGTGTTTAATGTGAGTGCAATTAAAACTCGCAATTATAAACACGCATAAAGGACCAAAGCATAATAATTTCCTAAAATAAGAGAATCCATGATTATATATTAAAACTAAATTTTATATGAATATTTTCTATACAAAATTATGATTCAGAGCAGGGTTTGATTGATTTGATTGTCGCTCAACGGTCATTTTTTGCACACGAGGGCTAATTAGACCGGGACCTACGGTTTAAAGTGGATTCCGAACCACTACAAACATCCATGCCCAAGGTGGGATTTGAACCCACGAACTGTTGAACCGAAGGCAAGAGCGCTAACCATTCGGCTGCCAGCTCGGTGATTCAGAGCAGGGATACACAATAGAAAATATTTGAAATTTTTCGATTTTCGTGGGAATCTCTGCAGAATTAAAACATTGAGATCCAAAATATAAAAATTTTAATTTTATTATATATTGGTTAAGCATTTCTTAAAGCTATTTATTTATGTATAAGTACAAACAAAACATAAAATGTAACAATTCATTCACTATGAATAAAATTTGTATATGCTTTGTACAAATTATAGAAAATTGCGCAGGCAAGTATCTTATATTAATTAAAAGAAAATATGTAAACAACATAACATAACATAAGTATTTCTTCAATGAAGTTAAATAAAAAATTTAATGTGAATCTTGTCCTTGTACATACACACACACAGGTCAGCTGAATATTGTAGTATTAAGTATAACGATGAAAGAGTACGCAGATGCCCGTGCCAAATGTGGCACGCTTTCCGCAGGCTGCTGATGTCTAATTTAAAGCAAGGAATTGCTTTGAAATCTACTAAAAATTCCCGTTTACAAGAAATAATTAACGTAACTAAACACGTTGATAATTTTCGAAGGTAAAACTCTAGAGAAAAAACTAAACCTTTAGTTTTTACTAGAATATAGAGAGATCATATTATGATATGATATTGATCTTTATAAGTTTAATAAACAGGATATCGCAGCACTTTAGATAAGTTTTTTGTTACAGTCTTACATTGTGATTTACAAATACTGTTTCATAGTTTGCTTGTAACATACTTCTTATTTAACTATTCTTTTTTATATAAACAAATGCATAATAAATAGTTGTGTGACATAAAAATAGTTCTTTATTAATTTTCTGTTTCAATATTGCTTAGAAGAATTTGTTTTAAGAAAGTAAGGGAGTTGATGCTTTGTTGTTTTTGTGGCTTATGCTCCAGCTGTCTGACGAAATCAGATGAGATTCATCAGATCGCTGACCTTAAGGAAGCCAAAGACAAGAAGGGTGGACGAATATATCTAATGTCTAATAAGTTTCAGAGAACCCAGGATGGCTCAGTAGAAGTTTACTGTGAGCTTGACATTTTAAGGAGGCTGCACGAAGATCTTTCCTCCCTCCAAATTTAAGAGACTCTTAGTATGATCGCTTGTTAGTCTGGAAATTGCCGATCGAGAAACGTTACCACAATTGAGTGCTGGGCAGCGGTGGCATGGTTGGTTAGGGTGTCGGCTCATTATCGGAAGGTAGTGAGTTCGAATCCTGGCCTAACGAAGATCCGTCGTGTTCGCTAAAGGCGGCTGGGACACTCTAAAACTGGGCGTGTTCAGAATGTTCTCCAAGTGAAATGATACCTCTGATGGTGGCAGGCCAAGTATTGGGGGTCTTCTGCTTGGTTCCTGCTTCGAAATCACGAAGATTCCACCCGGCTACTCTTTTATCTAATTAGTAGAAGTCAACTCAAAGCTAGGTACAGGGCAGCACGCTGCTGCAATAACAACTGAGTGCGAACGAAGAGCCAGATTCTTTGACCTCATACCAAGAATGGCTAAAAGGGATCATCCACTCTTTCGAAAACCCAATATTGACAATGGATTGATGTGCTAAAAGGGTGTAGATTAAAGAAGAAAAATTTCAGTGTGGTTTCAGTCCTCTTTGGCAAAGCTATTCGCATTCCCGTGACCGTATATGACGACATGCTATGGGATCGACTGAAAATGAACATCGTGGGTCTCAGTATTAAGTTTGAGTTTGGGAGAGATAGAAATACTTGTTTTGTCTTTAACTGGGATCTAGCTGTGCAGGTGTTGATGGGAGTAGAGACTGCTTCAAAAGATTCAGGGTTCTCCAAATTTGGTTCCATGGAGAATAGTTTCAAGGCCTTGATCAGCTGCAATTAATTCACTTTTGAAGACTAATGGGAAATCAGGACTGTGGAGGCAGATAGACAAATTATTCCCTGGTTTCTCAATGCAGACGTCATTACAAGCGTTATCATCTAGTCTACTGCAGAGCGTATAAATTTTTACGGCATTATTAGGGATCTCATTTATGATCTCCAAGACCAATTCCTTAAGGTGAGCTGGGATTAGGTTATCCTTGGTGAAAGGTCTAAGCGGAAATGAACTCTGGGGAGTCTCTCTGAATAACTCAGACAAGATTTTAAGGAGCGTGGTTCAACATCCTCATAAGGCAAATGCAAAACTTTAGCATAGCTAAGACTATTTTTCTTAAGTCTTTGATTTGAGTTCCTCTTATTTAGGTTTTTACCTAAATCTTATTATACTGACCATAGCTAGACAAATATATTAAATGCTGAGGCATTTAATATTTTTGGCCTTTCTTCTAGTTTGATAAGGTTGCATATTAGCCTCAGAGAGAACCATTTCTCTTGAACAACTACTACTCAATCCAGTTGTGATTCTAGCAGCACCGAGTTGGACCAAGAATTTGTTCAAGTTGATGGCTGAGTGGATCAATAAACAGTCAATATGTATTGATGTTTGAATGGAGTGAATCATAGAGTTCAGTAAATTTGATTCAAAGTGAATAAATTCCTGCAAAATGAATGTAACTCCTGGTTGGAGTTACAAATTGGTATGAAATTTTAAACAACTAATTTTCTAAAACTTGATCAGAATTAAAATTTTTTATTTTAATTTATAAACAATTGAATTTTATATTTAATAATATAATTTATGTATTCAAATATTTGTTATAGTGGGGTGAGCAAGAGAAACTTATTTCTTTCTATTTTATTTTCCCTCATCAAGGGATTCATGTAGAAACCTATTCAATAATTTTAGTATCCAGACATTGCAGACACAGATTTTTCGGCTTAATAAAAGATTTTCGGCTAAAAATAAGTTCCATCTTTTGAACATCCCACAGATATCATCGATCTTTATAATTTCATAAAATTAATTAATTTTATAAAAATGTTAATTTTTATAAAATAAATTTTCTTTATTTTTTTATTTAAAATAAATTATATTTTTTTACTAACAAAATTTATTTTAAATAAATAAAACAAAAAAATAAATTTTATTATTTGTTTTATTTAAATAAATTTTCTTCATTTTATCATCATTAATAAATAATTTAATTTTTAATAAATAATTTAATAAAAAGGTAATATTTAATTTTCAAAAATTAATTTCATGACCATGCAAAGAATTTTCATGAATTAATCTTCATTATAAAAATATTGATATCGCAAACATTATTTCGAAGGGAGAAAAAAAGAAAAACAAAAGAAAAAGGTAAATAATTTCCTTGTCGCCGGTGCCCCGTCAATATTTCTAACTTTCTGACAAACTTACAAGCTCTCTCGGAACGCCTATTTTGTGACATTTTCTGACGTCACTTGTTCGCAGACGTTTTGCCGGCATCAATTTTCCGGCGAAATCTTCCAAGTTTGCTCCTGGCCTTTTAATATACGTCAATCATTTGATATACGTCATTAGAATAGAAATAGACACACTTCTATAGGATTTTAAGGGCAAGAAAAATCATTAAAAGATAAATAACAAAAGAGATTCGAAGCTAACTTGATATGAACTTGACAAAAAATTATTGTCGTTTGAATAGAGGATATCAGATTCTGTGATGTCGAAAGTTAAATAGAATTCGCCACGAGAAGAGTAACCATAGGATGAAATTCAAAGCTAATTTGTTACACATTTTGAATAGAGAACAGCACTATCCATTGTATTTAGCATCCCAGAAATGTTACACTACAACAAGAATATAAATACACTTTAAAAGATAGATTTAAATTTAATTTGAAATACATTATTGTTTGATTATAAAACAACAATTTCTGTAATGTCTTTAAAATAGGAAGAGTTCACTGCTAGAAAAATGTCTAAAAGTGATATCTGAAGCTAATATGATATGAATTTTTCAGAAAAATGCTGTTGTTTGAATTGAAAACACTTTTTATGGTGTCTTAAAAACAAATAAAACTTTTTACAAGAAAAATAAGTGCAAGAAAATTCAAGGCTAATTTTATACATATTTATTGTTTGAAAGAAAAACATTATTTTCGGTTGGAGTATACCCTATTAATGAAAATTCAACTTACAGAGTGAAACAAGAGGCTGATTTGATGAACATTTGTTGTTTCTATAAAAAAACTATCCATTCATGATGTCTAAAATGCAAGAATTCGCTACAAAAAGAATGATCAAAGTGCATTTTGCAGATTAAAATTTAAAGCTAATTTCATAGATTCTTCCAAATAGATAAAATACTTTTTAACAATTCAGGATGTTTAGAAAACGTGAAGAATCCAACAAGAATAAAGTACTAAAACTAAAATGTAAAAAAAAAATCTGTATAATTATCGTCTCGTATATTTCATCATAAATAAATATTGCATATCAAAAAACAATAAAAGATGTGCATTTCATTTTGGAAAATAATTTTTTAAAGAAAACATGTGAAGCGTTTTTAAGATAATATACTGTATTTTTGACCGTTGAATAATGTTGGCGAAGCAACGGTTTAACTTTAACCTTCATATATTACATTTTATTCCTGTACTGTTTAATTTTTTAAATTTATTCAATGCTAATGAGAATGTGGCTTTTTATCTAAAACTATTTTCAGCGCGCGCACACACACACACACACACACACACACACACACACACACACACACACACACACACACACACACACACACACAATATATATATATATATATATATATATATATATATATATATATATATATATATATATATAAAGAAATTTAGTAAAAATTCATTATTATTACAGAATTAGTTTAGATTTTTAAAGATTTTAAAGATTCTGATATATATATATATATATATATAATGATGTATTATTACATTTTTTATTTTTCATAAAATAATTTACATGAAAAATATTTTAATACTATTTGAATTGTGTTGATAATTTGCTTGTCATTTATTTAAAGACTTATAGTTATTTTTTAAAGATTTACAGTTATTATATGTAAAAAATTATCTCAGAGATATTTATTAAAAAAATATAATTATATTATATTCAAAACAATGATGTAATTGAATGAGTTTGATTAAATTTTGATTACGAAATGTACATTAGTTTTGTTAAATAATGATCATTTTCAATGTTTTCAAGAAAAATAATCAAAATATAAAAAAAAATGTCAAGAAATAACACATTCTGAGTTTCAATATAAATAAAATAAATATACATCAGATGTCTCGATAAATAAACAGTCATAACTTCATAAAACTGATATTGCCCACCAGTCAAAATCTATATAAATAATTCAATATGATTTTAACAGTTTAATTGGTTCAATTGAACAATGACGTCACATAGTCACATGACACGACATCATTATTTCTTCTCCGTGAATTCACGAAGAATTCTCCATTAGTTTGCGCCGGGCTCAACCTATCTTTTTAGTCAATAGGCTTAACTAGAACAATAAAACCGTGAACTAACAAAAAGTCCAAAGCAAGAAGAGGATTTAAAAACAGAAGTCCTAAGTAGGAAAGTAGACAATCAAGGGTAAAATGCATGATACTGCATCTCCCGCGATATGCTGTAAATATTTTTATTTACAATAACACAATTTTTAATTTATTTAAAATTAATTACAATTTTAACAAATCTCAAATAAAAATTTTAACAAGAAACAGTGAAAAAGTCCTGATACAAATTGATAGTACAGTTTCTTTTTTCAGTAGTCATTTCCATTTCAGGAATTAGAATAACTAATCTGTAAATATTGGATTTCTTCCTAAGCCTCGACATCAAAATATCGTGAATATTGGATTTCTTCCTAAGCCTCGACATCAAAATATCGTGAATATTGGATTTCTTCCTAAGCCTCGACATCAAAATATCGTGAAGAATGTCAATTTTTCCGAGTGAAAGTGTTTTCCTAGTGACCTGAATTTTATCAAAAGATGTTTTTAAGAGCATATTTGTAAGTGTAAACATTCGAATTGATAGACAAGTTCGACTCACATCACAGCTTGTTTCCGATAAGCAGATGAATACTTTAAATCTGTTGTAACTTGACCCATTTGACAGACGTTTCCGGGTGCAGAGTTCGACGTGGAATCAATCAGCACGTGAAATTTTATATTTTTAACATGCAATATCTTAAGATTTTCCTAATGAATTGTACAGGTTATTAATTAGTTGTGTAGATTCATCACAGAAATCGTTCATTTTGGTAGAATGTTTAGGTTATCCAAATTTTTTCATTAAAATCAATTTTTAATTTTTTATAACTGATATTATTTTGTTTATTTATTGAATTTTATTGCCGCCCAATTTGTCTAGTGGTCATCGTGCCTGACTGTGGATAGGTAGGTCCTGGGTTCGAATCCCGATTCGGGCATGGGTGTACTTTCTCTCTCTATCTATCCTGTCAATGTCCTTTCCTCGTGTGAATGGTTGCCTACCCTATAAACGAGTATCTATGGCATGTGTGTACTGAAGAAGTCGGACTCCACACCAAAATAGGGTTCAGTTGGAAAAGTGGAGCAGCGCACCCCATATTGCCATCCTAGCTGGCACACGACAACAACATTGAATTTTATTATATCATGATTTTTTCTTTTACATTTTTTCATCGATAACAGTTCTAGAACGCACACTATTTCAGTCAAAAGGAATTAAAAATATAATAATATATTTTCTTTTTAAAAATTATGTATTTAAAAATTATAAACCAGATTGCATACGAAATATTTTTAAGCTATTTTTTATTTTGTTGTATTAATAACGTAAAATTTCTACTGGTTTGCAAAGGAATATTTTTAGGTTTCCTTTTCTAACCCCTTAACTGTGACATATATTTCAGAAAAATGGACCAAAAATAGAAAATTTTTTTGACTGTAATTTTATTCTTTACATTATAAGAGTTAAATGCTTTTCTTATTACAAAAATAAAGTTTTAAATACAATAACTACTATATTCATAATTTTTACATACTCATAAAACATTGTTTACACATACATGTTATTCATATTGAGCAAATTAAACGAAATTTTGAAGCTAAATATAACTAGTATGAACTAGTTTAATATAAAAACACAATAGGATTTTCAATACATAAATTTTACAAATCATTTACAGTATGGTATATCCCAAAACAAGGCACTGCTCTAAAGCCTATATGTTGCACTTTTTACAATAAACTCTTGTCTCATGCCTTATCCTCTTCCCTTGTTCAACGGTTTTACGACAGCTTATAAAACACTGCCTGGTTGGAGTAGATTTTTTCCCCATTGATGGGATGCGTTCTGGAAAGTGACGACCTGTGAGGCACAGTAAGTTTACACTAGGACGCAATGGTCCTGGTAGTTGAATATTTTGTTTATTTAATTCAACAATTAATTTTATGAAGTTCATATTTTTCGCACCTCCTGCTGAAGTATGCAAAATAAAGGAGTTATTTATATAACGCCTGGTGTAGGAGATCGAAAAATATTTTCTAGAAATATTTTTACCTCCTTTTCTAGCAAACGGGAAGTCTGTAAGATGTTGATCGACTTTAACATCACCTCCCATAGTGTTGTTGTAGTCATGGACTACCTTCAGAACCAAAGTTGGAATTGGTAAAAAACTAGGACCACTTGTGTCATTTATTAGGAAAATAGGGAATTAAGTATCCTAAAGTAGAAACGAACTCAGCTCGGTCTTCACAATAAAGAAACGTTAATTTTTCTTCTGCCCGAATTAAGTTGTACTGTACGCAGTAATTGCCCGAACTGAATTCTGGCAACACTGGCAAGGGGTTAAATTTATATTTCATTAAAAGCAATTTTTAATTTTTTATAACTGATATTATTTTGTTTATTTATTGAATTTTATTATATCATGATTTCTTTTTACATTTTTTTATCGATAATAGTTTCTGAAATCGATAACAGTTTCAGTCAAAAGGAATTAAAAATATAATAATATATTTTTTAAAAAAATTATGTATTTCAAAATTAATAACCAGATTCCATACGAAATATTTTTAAGCTATTTTTTATTTTGTTGTATTAATAACGTAAAATTTCAACTGGTTTGCAACGTAATTTTTTTAGGTTTCCTTTCTTAAAATTTTTTATCATGTGCTATGGGAAAAAAAACTTTGACAGATGACTTAAAAGTTTTTGATATTTTGTATCATTTGTGTTAGTATAATGTGTAAAAAAATTGATTTTTTTCTGCTTCTAATGGCGTTAATTGTTTAAATAATATTAAATACATTTTTAGAACAAATTGAAATCTTATAAAATTTCCTTTAATAAAATATTTTAAATATTTAATGCCGCCCAACTTGTCTAGTGGTCAGCATGACTGACTACGAATAGGGTGGTCTTGGGTTCGAATGCCGGTTCGGGCATGGATGTACTTTCTCTATCTATTCTGTCTTAGTCCTTTCCATGTATGAATGTGGTGTGAATGGTTGCCTACCCTATAAACGGGTCCCTATGGCAAGTGTGTACTGAGGAAGTCGGGACTCCACACCAAAATATGGTTCAGTTGAAAAAGTGGAGCCGCGCACCCCCATATTGACAGCCTAGCTGACACACGACTACCACAACAAATATTTAATACATTTAAAAATTTTTTGAATAGTTAATACATAGTTGCACGAATTTTCTGTTATTTCAAGATGAGTTTTTATGTCAAATACTTTGTTAAAAATAAAATATGAAATAAGTTTTCCATAAAACTATCTTTGATTTGAAATAATTAAAGTTTTTTTCATTACTTATAAGAGAATGAAAATAATTCAAAATCTTTTTTATCAATTCATTTCCAAAAGTGAGATGCGTCAGTTGGTTGGCTTAAAAAATTTCAATTACATTCTGCAGATAAGTAATATATTAGACCAACTGTCTGCAAAAGATAATAACATTATCTAAATTTTGTTTGTGTATTTGTTAAACGCAGATAATATCTAGAATAAATACTAATTGCGGAAGAATATATTCTTTTTTGAGTAACTTGAAGTTTACTGTACGATATATATGACATTAATCGTTTGATATTCTAATGTTTAAGAATTTTTACACCAATTCAGTTGTTTGCAAACATAAATGTGTGCATTCTTAAATTAATTACATCATTTCTATCCAGAATTCAATAAACGCTTCACTTAAAAAAGCGAGAAAGATTTTTATATTACGGATGCAAACTTTTAAGCTCAAATCAGGTTTACAATAAAGCTATATGAAGTCCGGTGGCTTAGTGGCAGCGTTTCACGCTCCCATGACACAGGTCCGAGGTTCGACCCTCGGTCTGGGCAAAGTTGACTCAGCCTATCATCCCTTCAATGGGTCGATTAACTGAGTACCAAGAATCCTTGGGAACTAAACACTGGGGGTCTTACGTTAAGATGACCACCTAAATGGGACATATGCTTCGCACCCCAGGGCCATCGGTCATGAAAATGTTATGGGCACTGTAGGCCTTGGCCCACATGGGTTGTCGTGCCATGGAGTTTAGTAATAAAGCTATATCTGTTTAAAAAGTATCCACGAAATATATCTACCCTACTGAATTGAACTTTTTCTGCGCTCAACAAAAATATTCGATGCGATTATGATAGCAGTTCATTGGAAAAGTGCAAAGTTCCAAATCGATTTTGAATGATAACTGCAGACAAACACAAAAGGGTTTTTTTTTTATTTTTTAAAAGATATCGATATAATCTTCGTTAGCTCTGAAGTGGTTTAGAATTGATAAGAACATTTTCAGAAGAAATCTCTCCCAAGAGTTGAAAATGCTTAGATAATAAGTTTGTGTTAAACGATTGTGCTATTTTAGGAATACTTTAATATATTGATGATGGCATCGATAAAACATCAATTTGAACTATAACTATTGATCTAATAATAAGGACTCACAATGAAATCACAGGGATCAGTTACGTAATAAAAAAATTGATAATTCAAGTTTTATACATTTTTAAAGAAAGTTTTTTAATCTATTTTTTGCATGCGCATATGTATAAATATAGGATTAAAAATTGCATGCATGAAACATGCTTGAATAGTCTATATTGCATTATAATGTTCTTAGGAGTGAAATGAAATAACTTTTTACAATAGCGTGTAAACAGGGAATTTTCAGTTTTTTAAAAATTAAAATGTAATTATTTTAAGATAAAAAATTCTCTGATAAATGACTTATTTCCAGCACCAGATTTTTCACAATTTATAATCATTATATACACGGTTTAATGAACTTTTTGAGATCAAAAGTAGTTAAAAAGCAGACCAAAATGAAACTTTACAAGACAATTATAAGACCGGTGTTGACTTATGGATCAGAAACCTGGACCCTAACTGCGAATCATGAAAACCAACTAGCCATCTTTGAAAGAAAAGTCCTTAGGAAGATTTTCGGTCCAGTCAATGAAGGAGGCTGTTGGAGGCATCGTTACAACTTTGAGATCTATAGGATGCTAAAAGACCATGCCATTATAAAGACCATCAAGATAAATAGTATAAAATTTGCAGGACACATTTGCCGCCTAGACCCCACCACCCTGACATACAAAATCTCGCATTACAAACCCATCGAGAAAAGACCAAGGGGTCGGCCCAAACTCAGATGGTGGGATGCGGTAGATGAGGATCTTAGCATTTTAAAAGTGAAGAACTGGAGGTCTGTCGCCAAGCAAAGGCCGGCGTGGAAAAGGAAGGCCTTGGCCCAACCGGGCTTGTCGAGCCAATAGAAGAAGAAGAATTATTCATTGTTTTATGTAAAGTATTTTTTAGACTAATTCGACCTGGACGTAACACTTTATGAACTCTTCATTGGTTGGTGCCGTGTTCATTTGAAGTGAAGTCAAACTAATCCATTTTTAAAAATCACAAAATGGACTATTACAAACAACAATTCTCAAGGCCGGAACCGAACTCATGAAATGAGCTCTAGCGAGCTAATGATTCCAGCTGTCACCAGGACACGGATTGTTCGTTTTTTTACTTAAGAGTCATTTTGCACTCGAATTAAGAGCTCAGATATCTAAATAACAGACATCTAAAAGCAGAGCTCGGTCATCTGATTTAGAAGGCCAGAATGACCTGGTTAGTTAAGGCGTAGTTCACATTATTGGAAGATAGTGAACTCGATACCCGGCTTAACTGAAGATCCTTCGTGTTTGATACTAAATATGTCATGGTAGCAATGTCCTACTAGTAAAATGATACCACTGAGGGTGGCAGAACAAATCGTGGAGCTCTTCTGATGAGATCCCTGTTTCAAAATAACGAAGACTCCCCCCGGCTGCTTCTATCTAACTGATAGGGCCCGATTCGGGGTTAGGTAAAGGTGCTGGTGTAGCAACAATACCTAATTCAAATATTCGTGAGCTCAATTTTCGTCTCGAGCGAGCTGAATCATCTTTAAGTCATTGGTTCTGCTCGAAATAACCTTTCGTATCGAAAGAGATAAACTGTAGACTGACTACTAATAACAGTAACTGAAGAGAAAAGTTTAAATAGATTTCGAACTGAAAGTTTAAATAGATTTCGTTAGAACTGAAAGTTTAAATAGATTTCGAATCAATATCAACAATCGCTGACGATATGCGTGCAGAACAGGAAACTGGAATGATAATCTAATCATTTAAAATTTTTGTTAACTCTTTTGCATCTCTTTTGGTGTGGAAGGGATTTGGAGAGGAAAACGTCAACTCATGTGTCAACTCACTATTTGAGTGTGCCTCAAAATTACAAGGAAACTTTATGTATTTAGCTGTTTAATGTCCAAAAGTGAGCCTGTTGTTGTTTTTGCATACGACACTTGGACAAGCCAAGCTGGCTATGCGAATTTAAGTCAGTAAGGAGCATCTTTCGTTTTTAACCAGAGCACCACGAAGGTGAAAGAATGACTTTGCTCTATTAAGGTGCCTCGTAATTTTGAACCACGGTCAGGTGACGAGGCCACACCTGAGCTGGCACCCTCCTCTCCACATTCACGCCACACCAACGGAAGGACTTTGGACGTCACATATTAACGTGGGCACGTCCCCAACCCACGGAGCTCCAACAACCCAATGAAGGAGAGTATATCGTGGTCACCCTCCCAACCACTGCCCGCGGCAAATGATGCTTCACTTTGCTGAGCTTACGGGAAGCGTCGTGAAGCTACTGAGCCACTGGAGCTCAAAAGTGAACCTAATATAGTAAATAAAAACATTAATCTCTAACCTGGACCAGTTTAAAAAGCTTATATTATAGAGGAAAATAAAATGTTCTGAAACAAAAAAATATTAATTACCATCTATTTAATATTTACATTCATTTAAATATTTACTTTTTTGAAGAATATTTGAATAAGAGTGTTGGGAACTGAATTAAAATGAAAGTTATTTGTTACAGCTTGTGGCGAAAAGAGCTCTGGGGATTCTTAGTTTATTAAACTTATTTATCGCGAGAGAATTCTCAGGTCATAACCTTCTAGAAGGGCAAAAAATAGATATTTGTAACGTGATTACGAGGATTGACGTCAAACAAAATTCTATATCCGGTAACAAAAACAAGTTTTTGCAATATAGGGCCCCTTTCGGAAGGTATTTTACCGAAAAATTGATTGAAATATTACTTTCTCTTTCTTTCTCATTCTCCTTATTCTTTTTTTTTCAGTTTATAAAGTGATAAATGGCCTGTAAATTAAAATTATTGTCTGTTATATGAAATAATTAAATACCATTTAAGTTTATTTAAAAGAAAGGAAAGTTTTCAAATTTTAATCGGAAAATATTTTTAATGTTGGAAATCTTTATCCCATCGTATAAAAATTTAAAATGTTGAGGCGAGCATTTGATAATAAAGTTAAAAGACGATGCTATTTGTGTTACAAACTAAATTTCTAAGTGTATTTGAAAAAAGATTATAAAAAAATTGATTAATACTTTGAATATCAATGAAAATGATAGATTTCTTTTAAAAAAATCATATTATAAATAAATATTTTATTTAAGATTCTCTGTGGATTCTTTCATTTTATGATACTAAATTATTAATACTCTTCAATATTTGAGTTCAAAAAGTGCGAATTAATTAAAAATTTTAAACGAATAAAGTGTAATGTATAATAACGAGCTTCGAATAATGCTAGAACATAGCATTAAACTTATCGATATTTAACATAATAAATTGAAAACTTAAATTTATAAGTTTGTATATTAAAATAGAATTTTATAAGATTGAAGCTCTAACTTGAGTTAAACATATATATTTTAACGTATATTATGAAAGCCCTCTTGTTGTTGCTGTTGTCGTGTACCAGCTAGGCTGGTAATATGGGGTGCGCTGCTCCACTTTTCCAACTGAACCATTTTAGGTGTGGAGTCCGACTTCCTCAGTACACACATGCCATAGGTACCCGTTTATAGGTTAAGCAACCATTCACAACCCATTCATACAAGGAAAGGACAAAGACAGGATAGATAAAGAGAGAAAGTACATCCATGCCCAAACTGGGATTCGAACCCAGGACCTCCCTATCCGCCGTCAGACACTCTGGCAAGCCCTCTTAAAAGAAATATAAAATGAAGTGGGTATCGAACACATAACTTCCATTTAATAAGATAGAGGAGCTAAATAAAAATTTATATTCGAATAAACTTTTATTATTAAGAAAGAAAGCTTTCAGATGTATTAAATATCACAATTTATTGAATAGAAAACATATGAATTGATAACAATATATAAATTTTTAAGTATTAATTATAAAAAAAATAATACACATTAAATGTATAACAATGTATTACTTTTTTATACAATAAAGTTATCACAAGGTATTATTATGACTATAACACATTATTTTATAAAAAAGATTAATTAAATTGTTCATTAAAAATTATTACATCCAGTGCCATAAGTTGAATATATTTTAGTTTGGTTTAATGTTCTGTATTTAATATTCGGTCTTGAGCTAAAATTTATTCATCATTTTTAGTTTAGAATTGGATTTTTTTTAAAATAGCGACTGGTATTGGGTGACTAGCCTTTCGCCGCAACAAGGTTGGAAATCGCTACTCATTTATCGTAACCCTTTGGGCACTTTTTAACCAAGTCATAGAGGCGAGTAGCATTACCCGCGCCATACCCTCCACAAACATATATAATAATAGAAGAAAGGACAGAGAAACAGAAAGAACCATCCATGCCCGAGCCGGGATTCGAACCTTGGACCAACAGCCTTGAAGTCAGGAACGCTAAGCACTCAGCCATTGGTTGGCAAAATTGGATAGTGAAAGATTGCAAATATCCAGCTTGAAGTGGAAATCTAACTTGGGAATTGTTAAAATAATGGTTAGAGCACTGACCAAGTTATATATATAAATTGAATTATTATTTCTTAACTTTAGTAAACTTATATTAATTTTTTAATAAACTTTTATTACTAGTTTTTAAACAGCATTACACAATAAATCCAATAATACTCCTATTTTGTATCAATTCAAACAGATGTTTTTCCCACTAAAAATAGGAACTTGATTGATATTACAAATTTTGTTATATTTTTGTGAGTTTTTACATATTTATTGATTTATCAGTTTGAAACTTGAAATGTTTAAACTCACTCACTCTATTGTAATGCCATTCATATTAATATATCTTTTCTCGTTAATGTTGCCTGATATTTTTCATTAGATTTAAAACGTGAGAACAAACTCATCCTCCTACACTGCTGGCAACCCAAACAGCAACACCAAAAAAGGCATGAAATATCACAAAATTTGTAGATAACATGTTGACTAAGTATCAAATGAATTAATTTATAGACTTCTATGAAGTGTTGTTGTTACTAATGACACTTGGACAAGCCAAGCTCGCTATGCCTTGGCTATGCGTATTTAAGTCAATTGGGAGCGTCTTTCGTTTTAATCAGAGCACCATGAAGGTGAAAGTACGACATTGCTGAAACATGCCATAGGTAATCGTTTATAGGGTAGGCAACCATTCACACCTCATTCATACAAGGAAAGGACAAAGACAGGATAGATAGAGAGAGAATCCACATCCATGCCCGAACCGGAATTCGAACCCAGGACCTCCTTATCCGCAGTCAGGCACGCTGACCACTAGACAAGTTGGGCGACTCTATGAAGTGTGATTTCTGCCAAAATCAGTAGCCAGAGTAGCCGCCATTGCTGGAGATCACCGCTGCCACTCGCCTCGGCATTGATTCAAACATACTTTGGATGTGTTCTTGGGGTACTGAAGATCAAGCAGCTTCCACACGTTGCCAAAGTTGATCTGCTGTGGCAGCTGGGGATGTAATCTGGGTCAATCGTTGAGCAACCATGGAGCACACGTTTTCTATCGGCGAAAGATCCGGAGAGCGAGCCGGCCAAGGAAGCAATTCAATCTGGCGATTGACGAAGAAGCCTTGGACGATGGGTGCCACGTGTGGTTGCGCATTATCCTGTTGAAATGTGACTGTGGGCAGTCCCTGAAGGTAAGGAAGGACAGCTGACTCCAACATCTCGGGGATGTAGCGCTGGCTATTTAACGGTATCTCCAGAATCGAATGTGACCATGGTGGTGTTGCTGACAGAAGCGTGACTTGTCAACAAAGACAATATCATTCCATTCTTCCGTCCACATCCTTTTGTTCATCACACCATTGGCGGCAGAGACGTCTGTGGTTTTGCGTCAAGACTAAACAAAGCAATGGAAGTCTTGCGGACAGACCACTCTGCTGTAAACGGGGACGAATGGTACACGCAGACACTGGATGATGCGTTACAGGCTGAATGTGCTGTGCTATGGTTCGTGAGGTGGCTGAGCGATCCGTCACTGTCATGCGCACAATTTGCCTGTCATCACGTGAAGTGGTGCACTGAGGTGGATGTGATCGAACACGCGTCGGTTCGCTGTACCCTCCTGCCCGACGATCATATATCCGCATTACAATTGTTTGGTTTCGTCCACCAAAACTACCAATTTCCCTGAGAAATAATCCACGATCTCGGTAGGCCACTATCCTTCCTCTGTCGAACTTGGATACTTAATAATAAATGATCGCTGTTTTCTTCAAGGCATAATTGATCGTTTTTTTGTTTTGTTTTGTTTTGTTTGAAAAAACCGCAAGAAACATAATTGCCGAATTTCCAATCGTCGAAATCCCCAAACCTTAAATAGCGCTTTAAAGTGGCGACTATCTAATAATATCTAAGAAGCTAAATATTGAAATTTATTCATATTTGATAAATAATAATGACAAATGCTTGTACACTATTTCAGATTAATCTGAATATTTTCCAAAATATGAATAAATTTCCGCATTTAGTTTCAGCACTACAGTGCAACTTGTTAAGTAGTTAGCTTCTTAAGTAGTTTTTACAAAAATATCTTAGTTTACAATCTGAATTAAAAAAAGTATGCCTAAACGGCTCCATTATCTCTATTTTATTGAAGTTAAATGTCATGATCTTTGATCTCTAAGGTCTTGCTGATTGTAGCTCCATCTGTCTGAGTCATTAGAATTATTTTCTTTATTATTCAATGTAATTTTATTTTTTGCCCCAAAACACTATAAGTGGTATGGTTATCTCTCTCAATTAAAATTTTTTTAAAAATAAGCATAAATATTTATTTTATTGCATTTTGTGCATAGATTCTTCTTTGAAAAGATAATTACGGTGCCTGTAAATCAGAGGATATTAATTTCAGAAAAGAAATTACTTCCATATTGCTTTTAACTTCGCATGAAAAAAACTCTTCTCTCATGATTTGCTTGTTGTTTAAGGCTTTTTTTTTCAAAAAGGAGAATTTAAACTGGTGTTTAAATTGAAAAATAAAATATGTTTGAATTCCATTTAAGTTTCATAGTTGAGAAGAAAGTTGAAACTACATACTGTTAAATGGTCATGTGATCCGAATAACAAAATACAAACTATTAAGTTGCCAACGTGGTATTTCTATTAAAGATATGATACTGTAGGAATTTTTCATATTATAGTTTAAATTTGATTTTAAATTTAAGATCGTATATAAGAATCAATTTATTTTAGTTGTAGAGTGTTTCAAAACATGAGGTTATGATATAATTTAAGAGTACCACTTTACTCTTGGGTTTTAGTCACTTATTTCAATTTATTTATCGACAAAAAAGTAAAAATATGAAAAAAATATTGGGAAATTAGTGCTAAAAACACTTAATAAATATCTCTTGCAGAATTCATTCTAAAAATGTAAGTCGATTTTTAATTAAAAATTATTTGAAGTAAAAGTATATTACATTGATTTTATTACTTTAGAAAATCATTTAATCATTTTAAATATATTACTATTTTTTTCTATTTTTACCTATTTCCTTTGGATATCGCACTTAATAAGTTGTCATTAATTTTGACATTTTTATAAACATAATGTGTAAAAACCGTAAATTAGCATAGCACTAGGAAAAAAAGTTAAACTAATATGAAGTTTATTTGAGTATGTGTAATTAATTATTTTAATACGATTTTTAGCCCGATCACCAAATAAAATATTGCCTTCGAAGCTACGTTCAATATAATGATAAAATTATTAAAATTATATATTTCAAAAATAATATTCTAATAAAATAATTTATTTTTTAAATAAACATGATACTTGTCAATATCTTAGAATCATAATGTCAAGGAATATTGTAAAGTGGTAAATAAATTAAAACAACAAAATTTGTCAACAAATTTTAAATAAGTAAAATATAGAGATGAGACAAGAGTATATTATGCATTTTACGAAAAGTATATACTTTTAACATTTGTACATTAGAGGTGATTTCAAATAAGTAATTAAATTAATTAATCAGTTGATTGAGAATTTATATTTTAATAAGCAAATCTTGATTTTCTTGTTTATTATTTCACTGAAGTAAATAAAAGTATGAAATAAACATATAATTATACTCTTTACGTTAATTATTATTCAATTTTTTCCCTTTCCTGAGCAATGTATGAAGTTAAAAATAAAACAAAATGATATTTTTTTCGACATTAGCTTATTTATTATCGAATAATAATTGCTATGATAAATAATGTCCTTAATTTATTCAGAAGGAAGACTTTTCTCAAAACATTAATTATCTTATTATGAAAAGGAAATAATTTTGTTTATGTATATGGATATCCAGTTCGGTTCATTTCTAAAGTTGTTTGTTTACCTTTTATATATATATATATATTTCATTAGAGCTATTTTAATAATCAATTTAAAAATAAATTTTCAATAATTATTATTTGTAATTAGTAATATTGCATAGGCATGCTTAAAAATGATGTATCAATGAAAGTATTTACGAAATTTTTGCGAATTTATTTCTACGTAAGAAGCTTGAAGTAATATTATTAACATAATTTATATTAATTCTTTCACACGTGAAAAATGCAGTTCATATGAAGTTAACTGAATCCTTGGTTATATGATCGAAAATGGCAAATAAAAATTAATTGCCAATTAAAGTTGCATTGGCAATGTAAAATTTATCAGACAGTGTTTGAACAGCTTTTCTAAGATAGCTATTATAGGAATTTTATGAAATATTTCATATGATTTTCTAAAATTTTATCATGGAAAAGGAAAATAAGAATTGACATTAATAATGCCATTATAGTTCTTCCTTTTTATGATCTTGATTCTTAATCCCTTTCTTTCTCTTGTGACTATACTAAAACGACATTCCGTAGCAAAGACCTACAGCGCCCATATCTGTTTTCTATGATCTATGGCCTTGGATGTGAAGTGTATGTCCCGGTTAGGTGACCAGCCTTGTAAAACTCCTAGTGTTTAGTTCCCAATCATGCTTTTAGTACTCCGTTTTATCAACGCACTGAAGGGATGAAAGGCTGAGTCGACTTTGCCCAGCCAGAGGACTGAACCCCGGACTTGAGAGTGCGAAGCACAAGTACGCCACCAGACTTCCTTGTGACTGTACTTCTCAGTATTAGTATTGTAAAACCAAGAAGAAGTACGAAAGTAGGAAGAATGATGTATTGTACTTTACAGAGTGTAAATCCATCAATATTTCATAAGAAAGAAAAATATTATTGTTGAAAACGTATAAATGAAAGGACGATAAAACTCATCATGGTCTAAGGGTAAGACCATGATAAATCCTAAGGCAGGCCGCAAACTCGGTAGACAATCCGATTAAGACGCCGTCTTATAGTAGATGAATGTGATCTTCTCGATGTTTTAGTGTGACGTAGCTAAAACATTGCATCTGACGTCATGAAGTTTTAAACCAATGAGAGCGCTGTCTCGCGGAAAATTGCCAGATATTTCGAACCTGCTCGAAATCTAGAAACGTCTCGCGCTCCACCACTTTTCTGACGTATCTAAAACCTCAAAGACGTCATTTGGTCTGATGCGATTCTCGCGAGATGCACAGAACGTCTCGCGAGACAAGTCTCATGCGATCATCTACGAATTTGCGGACTGCCTAACGCCAAACGTTTTCAGTATACGTCGGCGCTAACAACTGTTGAATAACGGAAGATGTATCCTGCGATTTTGCTTTTAAAAAATTGGGTATTTTCAAGGTTTTTTTTCTTCTTAAAAATAGGAATTTAGCCCACTATTTTTGAAAAGGCCTCCTGAAAAGTAAACACGCGGTGAATATTCAAATGTTTAAAGCAGAGTTCAGCTGTAAGGCTATTTCCATGGTGTCAAACAAAATCAAGATTCTAGAATATATTGTTATGCGATTTCAAGGATACTGTGTGGCAACTCAGCCACAGTAAATCCCTAAAAGGGAATGAGAAGCGCATCTTCCCTATCCGATGGGGAATCTAGCCCAGTTGCTATTTGGATGCGGTAGTATGAAGACCGTATTGGCACCAGTGTATTATGGTGTGGAACTTAATTTTATGGAATGTAATCATGAAAATTGTTATTTGTTAAGTTGTTATTGTTAAAATAAAATATTAAAGGCAATATGACTTATTAATGAAAGAAAACACACAACCAATTCGTAACGCAACAGATACAATATGTTCTGTAATGGGAACATGTAGGGTCTTTTGAAGTTCTGACTCATTTTTGACTACAAACGGTAAAATGGTACTTTTGACTGGTGAAGTATGTCTCATGTTAAAATTGATGTTTCATATATTCATTTAAAGAATTTGATTGCGACAACTTAGAACCTTGTTGATCAAAGAAAAATCTCAATTGGTTTCATGTATCTTTGAAGTAACTTTTCAGAGATTTATTGAGGATTATGGTTTTATTCAAAAGTAGGTATACAAGGTGTACCGCTTGTATATTGCTATATTTTCCTCTTCAGATCAAGTTCAGATAATGGCCATAAAGTTAAAACAGGTCATTCATTCTTTTATCAAGTTCAGATAATGGCCATAAAGTTAAAACAGGTCATTCATTCTTTTATCAAGTTCAGATAATGGCCATAAAGTTAAAACAGGTCATTCATTCTTTTATCGCTATTTATGAAAAGCAGGATTGATGTAATGATTGCAAGACTTCCAAGTACAAACATATTTGTCATCAAAGGATTGTAGCTCACGGGAATGCAATTTCTTATAACGTTGACATTGTCCTTGCTTGAAAAAGTATAATCGGCGTTTGCTTTTTAATGTTGTAGTACAGGTACATGTGTACTCGATTATTGATGTGACGTTCAAGTTTGCCTATTTTATCTCTATTTTTAAGAGAGATACAGGGATAAAAATAGCTCAGTGGCACAAAGTCACGTGTTTGACACAAGTATATTGCATGAATGTCTAAGACAAGCTGAGATCTTTTTATATATATTTGACTGATCTAAATGTTTATTTACGTGTATGATATATGTGGACACAAATGAGAATTCGTTCACATTTTTTATATGTGAACAAAATTTTAAAAGATATTTTATTTCATTATTCCTGAATATATTAATTAATTAATTACTTTTGATTTTAAATATGCAGCTATAACTTATGTTCTGCTATGTATAATGACTAAATCATATAAAAATGTCCTAAAAATATTGATTTGATTAAACATGATAAAATCCGTAATTTTTATTGATTATTATTTATTAAGAAAGAGATATTGAGGATATCATCATGTTTAATCATGTCAATATTTTTTTAAGATTTTAGTAATTTTTCATTACATTTTTTATAATTTTAAATTATAATTAATAAATTATTATTTATTAATTATAAAATTTTTCATAATTAATAAATTTTTTAACGATAAAATCTTTAATTAAAATGTAATATTCATTTATTTTCAAGTCACTGCCGAAGAGGGCTAAACGCTTCTACATTACATTAGAAATAAAATCTATTCGTTGCAAAATGATGCATATTTTTTTTCAGATTACTTACTGAATACTAGTTAGCCCAATGTTTTAAAATGATCATTAAAAAAGGAATTTTTACTCTTTTATTTTATCAAAGTTAGTCGAAGGCTTCTAGAATTATCATTTTGGATTTCAACATATACGTGTAGGTGTCTAGACGCAAGAATTCGAAGTGTCATAAGAGCAATGTGGATAAAGACATACGTTTATTAGTCTCAAGGTGATCTTCTTTATTTTCTTATTGTAAATAAAACATAACAGTCTGTCTGTTCATGAGTAATAAAAACTGTGTTTCACACCGCGAAAGAAAATAGTGATCTTCTTTTACCGTCTTTCTCATTCGAGTTTCAAGTTTAGATGGAATTCACAGCAAAAATAAAAGTAACACAGTTAATTATTTTATATAAATAAAAAAATCAATATAATAAATAAAAATATAATATTATAAATAAAATTATTAACTACTTTTTTAAAATTTGTTTTGATAGAACTCACTATTATTTTATAATTAAAAGTGGGCCGTGGTAGCCTAGTGGTTAGGGTATCGGCCTTCCGGATGGAAGGCCGGGGTTCGATTCCCAATGCCGCTAAAGACCCACCGAGTACAAGCGATATACGTGCTCGTTATAAATCTGTGGAATCGTAAGTCCTGTGGTCGGTCGTTGAGCAGTTATCGTGGGTGCAATGGTCTGGAGAAAATTTCCTCCCCCTTCAGATCAGTGTCAAAATTGAGGGAGTGGATTCTCTGGTAGTGTTACCAATCGGAGGATTTAAAAAAAAGCAAAGACGTACTTTTACCTTCATGGTGCTCTGATTAAAACGAAAGACGCTCCCTATTGACTTAAATTCGCATTGCCAAGGCATAGCGAGCTTGGCTTGTCCAAGTATCGCTATGCCTTGGCAATGCGAATTGTAACAACATAACTTTTAATTATGTTGTTACTTATGATTGCCAAGTAAATCATAAGTAACAACATAATTAAAAGTTTTTATAAAAAGTACAGTGAATATAATTAAAAAATTATAAAAGATCGTCATTGTCGATTTAATATAACAATAAAGTAGATATATTTTGTCTTGTCCTTTTTATTTTGCTTTTTCTTCTAATCTATTTTCAGCGTGTTTGATTTGAAAATTGGAAAACCAATTATTTAAATTAACAGGTAATTTTCATGATTTTGAAAACTTTTACAAACGGAAAAATTTATGTTTAAAATATACTTCTTTATTACTGGTGTTGTTGTTGTTGCTTATGACACTTGGACAAGCCAAGCTCGCTAGGCCTTTGGCAGTGCGAATTAAGTCAATAGAGAGCGTCTTTCGTTTTGGATCAGAGCACCACGAAGGTGAAAGTACGACTTTGCTCTTTTTAAGGTGCCTCGTAATTTTGAACCACGGTCAGGTGACGAGGCCACACCTGAGCTGGCACTTTCCTCTCCACATCCACGCCACACCAGCGGAAGGACTTTGGGCGTCACTTATTGACGTGGACACGTCCCCAACCACACGGAGTTTCAGCAACCCAGTGAAGGAGAGTACACCGTGGTCATTCTCCCAACCACTGCCCGCGGCAAATGATGCTTCACTTTGCTAAGCTTACGGGAAGCGGCGTGAAGCTACTGAGCCACTGGAGCTCTTATTACTGGTAAAAATCATGAATAGATTTTTTTTGTCATCGCCGATGTCACTCAGACATTCGATGATGAACTTTGCTTGTTTGGTGCCGCTCGAAGAATGCAATTTGAAAGCAGGCAGTAAATTCGTCGGCTAGTTGGATTTGCGACGATGTCTCAATACAATGTGTGACGTAGATGAAACGTTATCTGACGTCATGGATATTTTAAACCAATAAGCACAATAATAAAGCGGGGTAAAACTGGAAAAAAAAGTGAGATCTCAACTGGGGAACAAAAGAGAAACAATCTCTTAATGGTTAAAAACTTAAACTATTTCCAAAACTGATTCACAGTCCACAATCTATTAATTAGCAATACTTTTGTTATCTTATCTCTTTTTAAAGAAGCAAAAAAGAAACACTAACTATAGTAAAAATTTGAAATTGCATTAATTCTAAAACGTATAAATTATAATTACAGGTTTTAAGTATTTAAATGAATTTAAAAAAAAAAACGTCAAGTGCATGAACTGGATCATTTTGAAGTGGAATAAAAAATGTAATTATATTTATTAATTTTAAAAAAAGTTATTTATAATTGTTTCCACTAGAAAATTTTTTCAAAAAATTGGGAACATACAGATAATAAGAGATTTAAATTATCTATTTTCACCAATTCATTAGAAATTTGGTTCCAACTATAAGTTCTTTAATTAAAATTAAATAATTTTTAATAGTCATGTTGTTGTTGTCGTGTGCCAGCTAGGCTGGCAATACAGGGTGCGCTGCTCCACTTTTCCAACTGAACCATATTTGGTGTGGAGTCCGACTTCCTCAGTACACACATGCCATAGGAACCCGTTTATAGGGTAGGCAACCATTCACACCTCATTCATACAAGGAAAGGACAAAGACAGGATAGATAGAGAGAGAGAAAGTACATCCATGCCCGAACAGGGATTCGAACCCAGGACCTCCTTATTCGCAATCAGGTACACTGACCACTAGACTTTAATAGTCATAAAATGATTAAATAATTAATTGAAAATTTATTTACATTAATAGTGTATAATTTCTGTTATATATTTAAAGAAAAATTGTCAAAAGATTAAAAAAAGGCAAACATTTAGAACTATAAAAATACGAATGGAAAAATGATTTACATAATAACAGATAAGTTTTAAAAGTATCTGTTTCTAGATTATTTTTTTATGGTTTTCTCCCTTGCTGTACATGAATTTTATTTATTATCTATAAGAATCACGAATACTGATCCTTATATAATATGTAGTACAGAATGAGTATTCAAATGTTTTTGCTATAAGTCTCAGCTGTTAAATTTTAACAGCTGATAATTTGGGACCCAATTGTTAGTTTTCCTATTCGTGAGATTGTGTTTTTCGGAACGCTAGTTGCCTAGTTCGATCCCAGCTATTGTTGAACAATGGTAGATTGATGTTGCGCTTCTGTCTTATGAATGCCCATTTTACGGAAGAGGATGAAATCGGCTGATTGGGTGGAGACTTGTTCATTATCGGAAAATAGTGAGTTGGAAGCCAGACTTAACAGACGATCTGTGTTTTGAGCTAGGTGCTTGGATAATATACTCCTGCAACAACAACTGAAGATCATTGGGTTTACTAAAGGTGGAGAGGCGCGTAAAATAGCTGTGATTGCAATGTCTTCCAAGTGAAATGATACTTCTAAGGTCGGCAGGGCAAATATGGGGTATCTTCTGCTTGATCCTTGCTTATAACTTATAAAGACTTACACCTTTCCCCAGCAGCTTCTCCCCAACCGGTAGAGTCCAAATCTGAAGTTGGTATAGGAAAGTCTGTTGAAGCTCACGTTTTTCAAGATAGGGATGGGTGTTTTCAGGGTTTTCTCCTTTGTCAATGCAAAGTCTGCAAGAAGATAGATGCTCCATGAATTGTTAAAGGAGGCATCTTATAATTTCCAATAATTAGGTTTATCAATAAACGGTGGTAACAGCTGTACGGCAGCAATGTTTAGGGATGGGTGTTTTCAGGGTTTTCTCCCTTGTCATTGCAAAGTCTGCAAGAAGATAGATGCTCCGTGAATTGTTAAAGGAGTCATCCTATAATTTCCAATAATTAGGTTTATCAATAAACGGTGGTAACAGCTGTACGGCAGCAATGTTCTTAATTTTAGATTGAACTCCACTCACCTTTGAACAACAGCATATAAAAATCGCTCTGCATGCAGATTTGTCACGTTAAATGGATGTGAATTTTAGGATTTCTTTATTATACGCAGTGTCATTTATAAATTTGTTAAATAATGAAACAGTTGATTTTATAGTGAAAAAAAAGGAAAATTGTATATTCCATTAATCGGTTATGCGATTTTTCTCTCATTTGTTTTTCTGCACTATAAAACCAACTGTTGTATATTTAATAAAATATTATATCTAAGTTTAACAAAATCATTCATAATGGGAGATAAATATATAACTTATTCTTTCATTGTTACAAAAAATATGTAACTTTATATTCGAAAACTTTTTTTTATTTCAAATATTATTATCACACATACATATGTTATTAACATAACAAACTTATGTTATTATATTATTTTTTAACTCAGTGGCTATTTTAGTCGAAAACTCTAAAATATATTTAATTAAGAATTTTTTAATCACAGGTTTATAGAATAAAATAAAATATTAATATTTATAAAATTAAGATTTATAAATATTATATTTTTTTAATAATAATTGACATAAATACACATAATAAGATGTGAAAAATTTCGTTTTAAATAAATAAAATAAATAGAAAGTAAATAAATAAAAAAGAAAACATCTATTTTTCACTTAATTTATTGTGTCATGTTTTGTGCGGCTGTATTGTACAAAATAGACACCAATTAATCGAATGCATTTAATCACTTTTAGGTATTTTGTTTAATATTTCTGCAAATAAATGATAAATAGAGATTTTTCATTAAATAAAGGATGCATTTGATGACGAATGCCGCCCAACTTGTCTAGTGGTCAGTGTGCCTGACTGGGGATAAGGAGGTGCTGGGTTCGAATCCCGGTTCGGGCATGGATGTGCTTTCTCTCTTCATCTATCCTGTCTTTGTTTCTTCCTTGTATGAATGAGATGTAGATGTTTGCCTACCCTATAAACGAGTCCCTATGGCATGTGTGTACTGAAGAAGTGCGGACTCCACACCAAATATGGTTCAGTTGGAAAAGTGGAGCAGCGCACCCCAAAATGCCAGCTTAGCTGGCACACGACAACAACAACATTTGATGACGAACAGTATCCTACAAAGGTTTATATACATATATATGTATATATATATATATATATATATATATATATATATATATATATATATATATATATATATATATATATATATATATCATTACAAATTCAAAGATTTATATTTTATCTGAGAAAACCCCAACTTTTTTTTTAAATATTACTTTGCAATAATTTAAGTACTGAAAATTAGTCATTTTAGTACTGAAAATATTTCTAAGTAATTGCATTCAAACTTTAATAGCAGTTCATAATCGGATTTTATGTTCGGTAATTTTGAAACAAATTATGCAAATATTTTCCCTTAATCATAATAGATTTTACCTTTTGCAAGCTCTTTCTTACGCGTGGCATATCGTTAAATTCATTCAAGTGAAAAATTACCTTCCTCAAATTCTACGGAGTCAGCTAATTAACGGACAGCAGCCTTTCAAACGATGCCAGGGTGAGCAACGCTGTAACTGTGACCTTGACAGAGACAGGAGGACGAGGAGAAGATATCCTTGTGGATAGTTTAAGTGACCCAATCCAATCCCCGCTGCAACGGCAGGAACCGAAGGTTAGGTGGCTGGTTAAGAAAGTACTTGTGAGTAGGAAAAGGAAAACCAGGCAGGAAATTTATTTTGAGAAAATCAACGACAGTCATCGAAGTGAAACCTGTGACTTGATTTTTTTCCCTCATAGCTACCTTCGGAAAGGATAATAATCTATTGTTTATGGAAAGTGCTTTTTTTTCCTTGTTTAAATTGCTTACGATAAAGATTATTACAAGTTGTCACACTCTTGTTAGTGGTTATATGTTGTTTTGATGTCTTTCCTAATTCTTTGTTAATAAATATTATGAAAGATGATTACTGTCTTATGCTCGAGATGTTTACTACCAAAACTCTATACAATGGTTGTAAAAAATAAAAATAAAATGTGTTTGTAAATAAAGAAGTTTAAGATGGATTTTATGGAAATAAGAAGTATTATCCAAAAGAGGTTTAACTATAATTAATCGTTCAGTATTTAATGTGAATATCTATAATAACACTTGATGTGTATGTTATTTACCTGAAATATAACTATATGTAAGTACCCTGACAAGATGCACCGAAAATCGTAAATTTAATTCTGGAGTTAAAATAGGATTTTTAGAATGAGATTTTTATCCCCATATTTGGTACATATTTTGCTATTAACAACAGATATTTTTTATGATTAAACCACAAAATGCCTTTCAAGTATTTTAAGTGAATGATGCCACCCGCCCTGTCTAGTAGTCAGAATCCCTGACAATGGATAGGGAGTTCCTGGATTCGAATCCCGGTTCAGGCATGGATATACTTTCTCTCTTTATCTATCCTGTCTTTGTTCTTTCCTTGTATGAATGAGATGTGAATGGTTGCCTGCCATATAAACGGGTCCCTATGGCATGTGTGTACTGCGGAAGTCGGACTCCACACCAAAATAGGGTTCAGTTGGAAAAGTGGAGCAGCGCAACCCATATTGTCAGCCTGGCTGGCACAAGACAACAACAACACGTGAATAATAACTCAAAAAATCATATTAAGGGAATCATAACTTAAAAAAATCAGAAAACTTCATCAAGGTATTTTGTTTCATGGTAGGTTGTGTGGTAAGTATCTAAACTATAAGATTTATGAATGTTGTAAACTATATCGAAATGATCTTCACAGTTTAAAGATTAAATTGTGAATGAGGATATTAAATAATAAAAAGAGTAAAAGTGATTATGTTACAAAGAAAATGATAGTTTCGGAATAAAATGTTAAAGAGTTATTAAATGAAATACATAAATATTTTTGTCAAAGTGGAATATCATCAATGTTGATTTTGCTTTCTCTTATTATGTTTAGTCATGGAATATATTAGGAGAGAAATTTGAAATGGAGCATCAGCTGTGTGTGTAATATTAAGCATCGCATAGACGATCACGTAACCGTTCAAAGTTGTTGTAAGGGTGTATTAATAAACACAACAGATTGGAATATGCATCATAGGTAAAGGATTATATTCGCGTATCACAAATGAGGTGATCTAAAAAAACTTGCGAACTATTTTCTCCGACAACAAAGCATGCTGAAAATATGAAAAAGGTGAAATCCATCTCTTATTGACAGTGGTTAGCATTAAACTTCGGACCTTTCCCTCCAGAGAATGTGGGCTTACCGACGTACTGGAAGTCTTTTCAAACAATTAAAGTTTAACAGTTTTTGAAAATACCAGTGTGAAAAATTACTGAGTAATAAATTCGGATCTCGTGTACCCCTCGGATGTATGATCTGTGGATCATCAGCGAGGATTGCCTCTGAAATTCTAAGATGCTCTAGGCAGAAGATACGTTTAATCGTAGGCTTCATAACTGGGCACTACTATTTCAGAAAACACCTCCATAAAATGGGACTGTTTCAGCAAGACCCTATCTGCAGGAAATGTCATATCGCAAGAAGAAACGGCCAAGCATATCATTGACGAATGCGAGGTCCTTGCCCTCCCTAGATTAACTTCTTTAGGCATCATCCACACTAGAGAATTACATCTAGACTACATTAAAGGGTTATCGGACTTTATTAATAAAGTGGGTGACCCGAGCAATTGGAACTAGGAAACATTAGGTTTGGAGTTAATAGTACAAACTGCTGATAAAAGCAGAGGTGCTCAATGACATACAAACCCAACTCTAAAAAGAAGAAGAAGAAGACCCCTGGGATGCAAATTTTGTTGCAAAAATTCCAACTGGAGTTTTAGCCTCATCCATCAAAGTATCATAATTTAGGGCCGTCAAGTCTATTTTTGACATGGCATGGCGGATAACGTAACGGTCGAAGGCAGCTGTATGCTGTAGTAGCAACTACTGCTTAAATTGATTTCTGGAATCATTTTTCAGCGATATTGAGTCATATTTACGTGTCACACAAGGCAGGAAATCCAAAAAACTCTCAAGCGTGTGTGCAGAAGCACAGTATTATTTTCCTGTTGTTCAACAGTGTTCACAATCAAACCCGAGACCTCATATTCCGAAAAACTATTTGGTCAACGTGCGATCACTAATGATTTCGTCACTCTGGAGATACCATTGTGAGATATTGTTGCATAACCAAATTTATCCTTTCTGTATTATGCTATGAGAATGGTACTGATAGATTTCACTTACGCATCATTCTAGTACGCATTGCTAGTACATTCATCAGCCAATCCTACATTTCTGAAATGTTGGAGTTTGTTTGTCCCATATTAGCAGCGCTTGTCATCAGACTTGTTTCAACAGGATAATAAATAGACACAGCCACATGTGGCACTCAATGTTCAAACGTTCTTCCTTACTCAACAGACTGAATTACTTCTTCAGCCTGCTTGTTCTTTCCGATTTAGCGCCAATCAAAAACGTGTGATCAATGATTACATAACAACCTGCTAAGAATTCACTATTTACTGCTACACCTGATCATCAAAGGCAATATGTTGAAGCCCCAACAATTGCTATACTTCAATAATACACTCAAAATTTCTTTGATTCTATGCTTAAGAATGTGTGTGGCAGCGGTTATAGCAACAATAACTGCTATATTTATTGATTTTGTTATTATTTACCTTTCGCAGAGGACTGTAGTTTAAGCCATTTGATTTCTGTATTTCATGTTATCTGCCAAATAAAGTTTGCTGTGATATCTCGGAATTTTCCCTGTGTTTCATTTTGGATGATCAGCAGTGTATTTATCAATTGCTAAATACTTCTTTTTAAAAACTTTACGAAAATGGATTGAAATCTTATAGGCAAACATTTCTTTTACAAAACCCAAACTCTTTCACTTATTTTACTATTTCTCCTGCCTCCCAACTTCGTCTAGTGATCAGCGTGCCAGACTACGGATAATGACTAGTCTGCTGTAGTTGCGAATCCCAGATGATCAGGCAATGGA
This sequence comes from Latrodectus hesperus, assembly GCA_037975125.1. Classification (NCBI taxonomy): domain Eukaryota; kingdom Metazoa; phylum Arthropoda; class Arachnida; order Araneae; family Theridiidae; genus Latrodectus; species Latrodectus hesperus. Next base: position 22,230,150 of record CM075852.1, read on the forward strand.
TAGTACTATCTCTCTCTATCTATCCTGTCTATTGTCCTAATAAGACCTATAGTATGAATAAGTGTTGGGAAATGGTTGCCTACCCTATAAACGGGTTCCGATGGCATGTGTGTACTGAAGTTAGAAGATTGGACTCTAGCACCTAAAGCCTACTGGCTTCAATTGAGTATAAGTGGAGCATGCGCACTTCATGTTGCCAACCTAGCTGGCTACACAGCAGCAACTATTTCTCTTTAAAAAGTTCGTTTTTTATAATCCACTATGGCTAATATTATCTTAAAATACACTCCTGTCCATAAATTAAGGATAATGCCAGTTCAGGCAAAGAAAGAGACAGAAGCAAAGTAAATGTGACTTATTTGTAGAGTATATTTATTAAACAAGAAGTAAAGAGCAAAAAAGAACCTATATGTTTGAGATCATTAACAAAAATTGTGATTTTTACTCCCTGGAGCAAATTTTAAAAAAGAATCTATAAACAAAAACCAATATAACATGGTTGGTATGATGGTTAATACATCGTATGCCTCTCAGATGATGCAATACAGGCCATCCAACGCTTAGGCATGCTGAGTATCAAATCATCGATCTGATCTTGAGGAATATTACACCTCTCACACATCAAGCAACGCTTTTCAATGTTCCGGTAGATATGTGGGAGGGCGTTGACGGGCTGCAATTCGTCGGGCAAGCATGTCCCACACATGCTCTATTGGATTCAAGTCCGGTGAGTATGCTAGGCAGTCCATACGGGTGGGATCCTGTCGATTGAAGGCATTCATCTACAATGTTTGCATGGTGAGGACGGGCGTTGTAATCCATAAACAGAAATTCTGCACCCATGGCGCCCCGAAACAAACGTACATGTTGTTCCAGAATGACATCCCGATAGATGTGACCTGTCATGGTTACATTCTGAATATGCAGGTTAGTTCTGGAACCCAGAATAATTCCTCCTCAAACGAGCAATCCTGCACCACCGAAACGGTGTAGTTCAATGATGTTCTCTTGGTGGTAATGGGTACTTGGCCTTCTCCATTTGAAAGTCCGGCGAGAATCACACTGAAAGCTAAACCTGGGGTAGTCGGAAAATATCACACACACTATTGCGGTGTCCACAATGCATACTCTCTACTCCAGGCTAACCGCAAGCGACAGTGAGTCACGGTAAGTGGAAAACATCTGACAAGCCTACGAGCATACAGACCTATGTGCCCTAAGCGTCTGTACACGGCCTGCCTTGAAATTGTCGTATCGGTAGCTGAAGAAAACTGACGAGACAGGTCTGATGCTGTGCTCCATCTGTTTCTTTTGGCAGTAACTGTCAAATTCCGGTTCTCATTCGCCGTTGTAACTCGGGGGCGACCTGTGCTGTAACGTCTACTTACATTACCATCATCTTGGAACCGTCGCCAAAGCCGGGATATGACACTCTGCGTGATTCCAAGTTCCTAGGATACTTCCAGCTGGGTACGTCTATATTCCAGACGGCCGATAATTTTACCACGTAAAACATCATCCAAATGCTTCCTTTGTGCCATAACTATGCGACAATTGCATTGAAAGGCTTTTAAAGAGCTTGTGAGACAATTTTACTCCTTTGCAACCATTCCTTATATGCCCCACTTTTACACCATCATTATTGTGATGTACTATCAGCGCCATCTGGTGCTTCCTTGTAATTTGCATCTTATTCTTCAAGATGTGTGTGATAATTCTGCATGTGAAATTTCTATTTCAGAGTTCAATTTCTGTGTGATTCTGAATTACCCTTAATTTATGGACATGAGTGTATTTCTATCCATGAAATATTTATTTTATGACACTTATTAATAGGTGTGAGGTACTAATGTAAAGTAATGTAAATCAAGTATATTTAGGAACAATATTTCCTAAGGTTACATATACTCGTTTTCCGGATATGATAATAATTTCATTGCTTATGGGCAAATTGACTCAAACAGTTATTAAAACATGTCAATTCATAGCTAATATAATCTTTAACAGAATAAAAATCTAGTTTTGAGAAAATCGTATCGAAATTAATTCAATTTTGAATCAGTTTTCAGAAAATTGTATCGTATTAAAAAAAACTAATTATTAAATATCAAATACTAAGCATAAGGAAAAAAATGCAAAAAAAAAGAAATAATTTTGAAATTTTTTTTTAAAAATTTATTAATGTCATGGTTTAGCATATTGTTTTCAGTGCCATTTACAATATACATCAATCACCATTGCTTGTAACATAATTTTATTTTTTATTATCATCAATAGAAAATGAAGTGCTTATAAATTATGATTGAAAATGAAGATGTGAATTCGACAGTACAAGTTACATTTGAAAACAATGTAAAGATAATACTTTTTTTAAATAAATATTTAAAATTTTAAATTCTTATAATCAGTAGTAGTAGAAATTTTATAGAAAAAATATAATTGTTTGAAAATATTATTATTATTAAGGCTCGGATCCTTTGCTACCTTTTCAGGATTATAAGGAATGGCAATTATTTCATGTGGGACACATTGGGAATGCCATTTTAGTGTCTTCGTAAAGTGAGCGTGTCTTCTTATTTAGAAGCAGAGACTAAGCAGAAAATCCCTGGGGCCTGAGCAGCAACCAGGCGCGTCGGCAGGTGGTGGATCGCCGAGCGTCCTGTAGGAATGACAGGATAGCCTTGAATATAGAATCAGAGGCAGCGAACCAGCTCCCGTAAGCCCTGGTGTTATTCGGCACCGCGGTATTGGTGTCTTAACGGAGCCTCTAGTTCTGCCTGGCGAACTTCTAGAGCTAATTTGCCTTGCCCAGTAACTCAGGCAATGCTGGGTGGACTGTTATGTTACCTGAGCTTATTAATTGTTATCTTGTGAAAAGATAACAATTAATAAGCTCAAGAAACTCAAGAACTGAAAAGACACAAGAAACAACTAACCTTTCTGCATTTGCAGGTGAAGCCTCTGAAGTAGACCTTGCTGAAAAAGACAAGGGAACTCAGAGGCAATCTAGTGAAGAGGCAGCAATGAAACCTTCACAGAAGGTAGAAGTGACCTCCAAACCATCTTCTTCTGGTGAAAGTCAGGAAGCTATCGCTAGCATGACTGACTCACTGACCAGAATCATCTGTTGGATCATCAGCGAGGATTGCCTCTGAAATTCTAAGATGCTCTAGGCAGAAGATACGTTTAATCGTAGGCTTCATAACTGGGCACAACTATTTCAGAAAACACCTCCATAAAATGGGACTGTTTCAGCAAGACCCTATCTGCAGGAAATGTCATATGCAAGAGGAAACGGCCAAGCATATCATTTACGAATGCGAAGCCTTTGCCCTCCCTAGATTAACTTCTTTATGCATCATCCATACTAGAGAGTTACACCTAGACTCCATTAAAGGACTCGGAATTTATTAATAAAGTAGGTGTCCCGAGCAACTGGAACTAGGAAACATTGGGTTTGGAGTTAACAGTACAAAATGCTGATAAAAGCAGAGGTGCCCAACGACATACAAACCCAACTCTAAGAAGAAGAAGAAGCAGAAAATACCTAGTGCTTGGCCTGCCATCCTCATAGGTATCATTTCACATGGAAGACATTGTGACTACGACCTATTTCATGTTCTCCAGCAGCCATTACTGAACACGACGGGTCTTCAGTTGGATGAGGATTCAAAATCATTACCTTCAGAAGACGAGAACGAACACCTTAATCAATCAGGCTACCATGACCCCTTCCTTCAAAGTATAACAAAGAAATTTTTTTAAACAATGTTGAAGAAAGATTATGTTTTTTAATAAATATAGAAGCACAAATTTTAGTTTGAAAATATTTATTGATTATTTCTCAATTCTCAATTATTTTTATTCTATAAAATATAATCATTATTACCGCCCAACTTGTCTAGTGGTCAGGGTGTCTGACTGCAGATAGGGAGGTCCTGGGTTCGAATCCGGTTCGGGCATAAATGTACTTTCTCTCTCTATCTATCCTGTCTTTGTCATTTCCTTGTATGAATGTGGAGTGAATGGTTGCCTACCCTATAAACGGGTACCTATGGCATGTGTGTACTGAGGAAGTCGGAATCCACACCAAAATCAGAATATGTTATATGTGAATATGGTTCAGTTGGAAAAGTGGAGCAGCGCACCCCATATTGCCAGCCTGGCTGGCACACGACAACAACAACAACATAATCATTATTGAATTTTAAACTACCTATTTTCTATATTTTAATGCTTAAAAATATAGAAAATAAGTTGTATAAGAATTTATGTTTCCGAGAAGACAAGAGAAGTTATAATTATATATGCTTAATGTGAAATTATCCGTTTCTTTATGAAACTGTAAGTTAATGGATAATTATATTATCCGATTGTGTGTAGTCAATTTGATAAATTCCCAGTTTGGTTTAAGAACTAATAAAATATCATATAAAAAATAAATTGGAATAATTTACAATATCTTCAATATAATCTAAATTATTTTTGAGGATGACACAAATTTACATTGTTTTTGCACCCATAAGGAAAAAGCAGTAAGATAACATCAGATTGTTATTGCTACGATTCGATTTTTACTGAGATTATACATTTTTTCCAGAACCTCGTGTATTTCCAAATGACATTCGATGCAGGACTTGAACTCTTATCAATTAGTTTAAAGTAATTCAGATAGTAACAATAGAATCTAGATAAGAGTTTAGTGTTATCATTTTTCAAGCGTTATCGTTGGCAGCTGAACTGGCTGATTCTGAATTTCAGTTTGATAGTTCAACTTCCATTAAATTTTTGTAATGTTTCAGAATCCTCTTTAAATTACAGGTTTTTGTGAATTTGTCTGCCCATAAAAGATGATCGAGGAATCACAAATTGAAATTAGTCGCTGTTATTTTTCTATTTATACCTTAATCACAAAAAATTTAAGTAAAATCTTTTATACACGCAGTTATTTTTAATTAAATCGCAATATTTTTTATCCAATGGTAAGCACACAAGGGTGACTAAACCCTATGCCACAACAAGGACAGAAACTGCAACTCATTTATCGTTACCCAGCGAGCACCTGTGAACCAAGTCACGGAGGCGAGTAGCGTTACCCGCGCCATACCACCACAAACCCGTTTATAGGGCAAGCCACATTCATACAACAACACAGAAGAAAGGACAGAGAAACACAGAGAAAACAGAGAAGGAAAGAAACATCCGTGCCCGAGCCGGGATTCGAACCCGAGACCCACAGCTCAGGAGTCAGGAACGCTAACCACTCAACATTTTTTACTCAGTGTAATTTTCCACATAAATTTTATGTAAATAAGATTTTGTTTAGAAGAAAGAAACGTTTCATTTTATACCTCATACTATATACCAGTGCTAGTCAAACGAGATTTACTCACATAAAATAAATCTATTATATAAAAGCTGAAACTGTCAAATTTGTCAGTGTATCTAACTTTGTAAAATATTTTAGATTTAACATTTTTTTAATAAATTTAAGTACTTTAAATTGCGAACCAAGAAATTATATTAAATAAGTTAACTTAAAGATTATGAAATAAAATATAAATTAATTGAAAATAAAGTTACTCTCTTTTAATTTCATTCGTAATAAAATAATTACAAATATTAATTCTTATGTGACTAATTAACTGGGGTCTGAAGGTTACATTGTTTTAATGTTGTTGTTGTCATGTGCCAGCTAGGCTGGCAATATGGGGTGCGCTGCTCCACTTTCCCAACTGAACCATATATTGGTGTGAAGTCCGACTTCTTCAGTACACTCATGCCATAGGAACCCGTTTATAGGGTAGGCAACCATTCACACCTCATTCATACAAGGAAAGGGACAAAGACAAGATAGATAGAGAGAGAAAGTATATGCATGCCCGAAACGGATTCGAATCCATGACCTCCTTATCCGTAGTCAGGCACGCTGATCACTAGACAAGTTGGTCGGCACATTGTTTTAATAATAGAGCTATATGAATCATAAGCGACCTTAATTTCTTCTCCAAATCAAAAAATATTCTAAAATTATTAGAATATTTTAAGTATTTCGAGCGTTTAAAAATAATACAGCCACCTTCCCTGTGAATAATACAGCCACTTCTTCTGTAGTAATCAGAGTGCCTGACAGCGGATAGGGAGGTCCTGGGTTCGAATCCCAATTCTGGGATGGATGTAATTCCTCTCTATCTATCCTGGCTTTGTCCTTTCTTTGTATAAATGGTTGCTTAACCTATAAACGGATTCATATGGCATGTGTATACTGAGGAAGTCGGACTCCACACCAAAATAGGGTTCATTTAGAAAAGTAGAGGCAGCGCACCCCATATTGTCAGCCTGGCTGGCACAAGACAACAACAAAAATAATACAAGCATAAAAATAATAAAGTGTGAGCGATATTTCATAGTATAAATATTTTTATTATAAAGTTTTGCATTAAAATGCTCATAAAAAGTAAACAAGTGTACTAAATATTATGAACTTGATAATTAGTGCGGAAGTCAAATTTTTAATTTTCTACAAAATAAAAGCAGGGACAGTTACATTCAATTAATAATCAGTTTGAACATGATTAAACATAATTAGGTATGAACTCAGTCTTAAAATGGTAAAAATCACATTTCTAAAATATATTACCCAATACTTATATCTGGCTTTCCACCGCTTTATGAAAGCAAGCAATTGCATGACCGGTTTCTTAACTGTAGATTTTCACATGTCTGGAAATATTTGCATGCGTACATGACATCGTTGATTTCAGAGATATGCTTATGTCATTATCATACTACTGGCTCTAAGAAAAAATTCTAAAGCCAGAAATTGAGGCTTGATGATAGAATGCCAAGAAATGTGTGTGTGGAAAATTTCACTGTTGAAATTTCAAAAGTGTTAGATGCATTAGAGGAATTCAAACTTGTATTTATTCTATCATAATTTATTTACAAATCATTAATAAATTTGGATAAATTCATAAAGTTTAATTAATTTTTTAATACTTTTAAGAAAACTTTTTCATGCCTCATTTCATTTAAAATTGTTGTTTACAGTGCCCTTTTTCTTAAGAGATGGGTGTTTTGAATTTTTTTTGCCGAAAATAAAATTTTACTTTACTATTATCAAGTATGATGACATTTTGTCATGCAGTTTCCACTTTATTGCTATTTAGAAGTGTGATTCACAACCAAAACTTTAAATTAAGGAAGTGGTTTAATTCCTCATTTTAATATTTAGTTTAATATTAGAACCTACGAAAAAAATCGAAATCTTTCGTAAATAGCATAAAATTCCTTTACAAAACTATTATCTTATCTAGTTTATTAAGATATAAAAAGTGAGCTCCAGTGGCTCAGTAGCTTCCCGTAAGCTCAGCAAAGTGAAGCATCATTTGCTGCGGGCAGTGGTTGGGAGGGTGACCACAGTGTACTCTCCTTCACTGGGTTGCTGGAACTCCGTGGGTTGGAGACGTGTCCACGTTAATATGTGACGTCCAAAGTCCTTCCGCTGGTGTGGCGTGGATGTGGAAAGGAGGGTCCCAGCTCAGGTGTGGCCGCGTCACCTGACCGTGGTTCAAAATTACGAGGCACCCTAAAAAGAGCAAAGTCGTACTTTCACCATCGTGGTGCTCTGATCCAAATGAAAGACGCTCTCCATTGACTTAATTCGCAAAGGCAAAAGTGAGCTTGGCTTGTCCAAGTGTCATAGGAAAACAACAACAACAGATATAAAAAGTGAAGAACTAAGTTTAAGCATAATAAGTTATTCACCTTGATGGATAAATGTCATCATGTTAAAGAATAACAATCATTTTTAACTTAATTATAAATGTAACAAATATTAAACTATATAAATCTTACGTATAAATTAAGTAATACTTATGTGTGAATTAATTATGTGGTTTCCATTAAGTAAACAATCTATAAAATTCCTTATAAGTTAAATATAAAATACAATGTAATGTCATATTTACTTTAAGTGTATTTTTTAGGTTAAACGAGATTTTTAGAAATTCAAATTATTTTAGACAAGATTCAGTAATCTCATTTGATATTCTAAATTCGTAACCTACTAGAATTTTTTCGGATTCATAAGTTCCCTAAACTTTAATGTTTCTAAATAGCTTCTCACAATAATTTAAATATAGATTTTTTATTGGAAACATTTTTTTCTTTGACTGAAGAAATGTTTCAAAATATTTATAACTAGAAATCACACTAATGATGGTTGGGGAACGTTAAACAGGTAGTGATCGCAATGTCCTCTAAGTGAAATGATACCTCTTGTGGGGGCAGTTCAAGTATTGGGGATATTCGGCTTGGTCTCTGCCTCTAAATTATGAAGACTTGCATTGGCATACATGCCATAAAATCCAGGATGCAAAATTCTCAGTTTGGTGATTTTTTTGGTGGATTTTCATACGTATGTGGCAACCTGGTTTTTATTGCGTCATATATATGCAGATCCGTAAGAATAATTAGAAAATTCTATTTTGAAAACCATAGTATTTACGTCATTGTGCACGTCCCATTACGTCACCTTGGCGACATTTCTATAAAGCAAAAAAAAAATAAATAAATAAATAAATAAATAAGTAAATAAATAAATAAAATAAAATAAAATAAAGCACAATTTAGCATTCTGGATTATACGGCATCTGTGCCCTTCGATCTAACGAGTAGAGCCCATATTTGGGCTGAATATAGGGAAATATACATGTGCAACAAGAACAAAAACAATCTTGAATGATCTGAATTTAGAATTGGATCTTTCAAGTACATGTTGACAAAACCGATTCATAAAATGTGAAATTTAGGACAATGCATATGCCTTAAGAAGAAATTAAAAAAAAATTACAAGGAAATTTAAAAATATTGCATTAAATTCAGGATAGTCAAAATTAACTAAGACTTATTTATTTAATTTTATATGCGTTATTACATTTTATTATAATGAATTTTAAATATTCTTCCACATTATATTGTATTCCTCATACTAAAAATAAAGCTTATATTTTGTGCCCTTTAAAAGAATACACATTTATAAAAGGCAAAATAACAACAAATGATAGTATTCGCGCTTATATTTTGTGCCCTTTAAAAGAATACACATTTTAAAAGGCAAAATAACAACAAATGATAGTATTCGCGCTTATATTTTGTGCCCTTTAAAAGAATACACATTTTAAAAGGCAAAATAACAACAAATGATAGTATTCGCGCTTATATTTTGTGCCCTTTAAAAGAATACACATTTTAAAAGGCAAAATAACAACAAATGATAGTATTCGCGCTTATATTTTGTGCCCTTTAAAAGAATACACATTTTAAAAGGCAAAATAACAACAAATGATAGTATTCGCGCTTATATTTTGTGCCCTTTAAAAGAATACACATTTTAAAAGGCAAAATAACAACAAATTAAAAGAATACACATTTTAAAAGGCAAAATAACAACAAATGATAGTATTCGCGAAAAAAAGTTCTTTACACGTGGACATGATATTGGAAGCTTGTTTCCATTAAGGTAGTGTGGAATTTTTTTTATCTTGAAAAACACTCTTGAAAACATTTCATGACAATATCTAAGTATTACTTATATTTGCACATTATCATTTTTGCAGCTGTCTTTAGAATTACAAGTAAATTATATATATATATATATATATATATATATATATATATATATATATATATATATATATATATATATATATATATATATATATATATATATATATATAAATTTTTTGCTTATAATAATTATTTATCTACCATTACCTATAATCACTTTTAAAATGTTATCTGTGTTATTTTTGCCTCGTTGTTTTCCTTGAAAATAGAACTTTGAAATTTTCGTCGTCATGACTGATGTTATCAAAAGTCAGCGACAATTTCCTTGTTTGCGATTTCTAAGTTAATCAAATAAGTAAGATATATTTAATACAAACTTTAATGAGTAAGTTATAATTAATTAACTTCCTCAAGTAAAATTATCTGCTATTCATTGTGGTTTAAATTATATCTTACTTGAGGAAGATGAAGATAAAACTGAGATAAAATCTCATAAGAAATGACTTTGAAATAAATTATTAAGATTGTAAAGATTGTATGCGTGGGTTTGAAGAGGATTAAATTTATATAAATAATATAAAAGCAAAAACTCAAAAATCTTTAACTGTCATCCAAAATTTAATCACTTGCAATAATATGATTAAAAAATGGAATATAAAAACTCTTCACTTCAAACAATTAAGAAAAATTTATTGAAACGTTCGTTAATTACATTTTTGAAAACAATAGCACAATAATTATATCAAATTATATTAATATTTGTTGAGTAAGATGTGAGCGTTAGAGAGGCTGTCACAAAAATCAAAGGGAATATTAAAATAAAAGTAAAAACTTTTGTATTTGAAAAGTTAATTAATTGAATTTATTTATAAGTAAGGCAAAATAATTTCTGCTTGAAACTATTTAGAGTATTTAAGAGCAACTGTTTTTAGTTACAAATTCATTATCTTTTAATTTTTTTCATCATCACTTTGGCTGTTATGATATGTTACAATCTGGTTTAATACCTACGTGTGCAATTCTCTTTTTCAAATAAATGAATAAAAAAAGATTATAAATGAAACAGTGTTCAAAAATGACACTAACAGCTACATTTATAAATGCAAATTTTTTGAAAATGAAAAGAATGAAAACATTTTTTTTTTTTTTTCAGAATTTATTGATTTTATCTGAAGACACAAACAGGTCCCCACCACTTTGGACCTACAAAAATTTTTCTAATCAATAATCCGAGATAAGTAGTTACAGTTACAAAAATATTTCTAAAATTTTAAAATAAAAAAAATCCAGGATGGCAAATTTTGAAATTATATTGTTAATATTTTGGCGGATTTTCTTATGTATATGGCACCCTGGTTTTTATTACGTCAAAGATATGGATACCTATAAATGTATACTCTAATTTGGCAACACTAGTATTTACGTCATCGCGTACGTCACAATAACCTCATCTTGGCAACATTTCTTCATCGTCATAAAATTTAGAATTCGGAATCCTAGATTATACGGAATCTCTGCCGTAAATTTTTATTTGTGTCTAATTATATATAAAGCGTCCTATTTTTAAAACATATAAAATTTTATTTTTCAATTCGTTTCGAGTGATGTTTAAAAAGTTTTTTCTATAAGACTGTATATAGTGAAGTTTGATTCATCTATCATTAGAAAAATTTTTACAATTTTAAGGACTATGCATAAATGAATTTTAAAATTATTTTAGAATATATAATCTATTATAGAAGCATTAGTGTGGTTTCTAGAATATATTATATATTTTAGAATATATTTTCAAATAATAGTACACCACTGAAAATGTTATATGCATAATATCTCTATATTAACAATAATGAATGGTTTTAAAAGTTGTGAGAATTTATGTGCTTGTACACAGTGTTTAAAATGTGAAATGATAAGAAAGCACCTATTATTCATCACGTGGATCCTGAAGTGAACGTGGCTCTAAATTAATATATAATTTTTGTATATAATTTTATAATAAAATAATTTTTGTGCATATTACTTATATTTCTATGTTTATATTAAGACTATGTACGCATTTATTATGATATATATATTTGGTCATGAGTGATCATGTTTATGATCATGTTTGATCAAACCATAATCAAGAGATTTGTGTGCTTGATGTATATATATATATTACATATGTATATATATATATATATATATATACATACATACATACATATATATATATATATATATATATATATATATATATATATATATATATATATATATATATATATATATATATATATATATATAATTATTATTATTATTACGATTTATATTATAACATGTTAGAAATTAGCTGAAGAATTAACTTTTGAATCATCTGTAAATAGCTTTTTTAAATATTGATAAAAAAATTTAAAGAAGATAATTCAGTATATTCTAACCACTTTATAGTTTTAAGCGATTGCGATAAATTTCACAGAAAATTTTTTTTTCCCTCATCTGTAAGAGTGAGTATTGACCTAGGAGTATCTTGAATTTAAATATTTCGTTTCACATGTATTCAAGGCTTTTTAAGCAATTTGCATCATAAAAATTTCGAACTTGACATTTTATTTGCATACGAAACTCATCTCGTTTGCTCGTCAGTGACATGCATGAAATTCGAAATGAAATGAATCTGCAGCAATGTTTCTAATAATGACCTCGACAGAAGTGTTTTGAACATTTTCTGTGGAAATCATTTCTTTATCATTTATATTTAAGATATAATTGAATTAAAGCAAATTAATAATTAGTTACAGTTGCTCATTTCTCTATAAATCTATGTATAAAGATAAGACGTTTTCCCATTTGGCTATTTCTAAGATAATTAAGTTTCCCTTCAGGTAGGTCAATATAAGATAGATATGAAAGTATAAGCTTTTTCAAATGTAAGAAAATCATCATCAAAAAGTAATTAAATTTTGCAATAGGTTAATCAAAAAAAGTAAAATCAAGGTGAAAAAAGTATGAAAGGATTTTTTAATGAATTCAAAGCAGATGTTAAAGTTAAAGGAAAATGATTTTGAATATTTTTATGGGTTTTATTTAATTATTTAAAAATTTAATAAATTAATCCTTCATAAATAAGAAGGGTAAAAAATATTTAGAAAAATTTCTGTCTAGTTATTCCTGAAGTCATTGCTATGTTGTGTAGTCATTGTCGCAGACGATGAATCATAATCAAGAAAATAATATTAAAAATTAAGGAAGCAATTATTAACAAATTATGCGACTCTCACACTACCCCACAATTGTATAATGTATAAGGAAATAAACTAACTGTACTTAGTCTCTAACGGTGTTGGATAATCATATTTTTGCTGCCACAAGTGCTTGATGTTTTTATAACACCTTTATTTTTACTAGTATGGAAAGATGTATTTCATTAATAATGTCTGTGTGCTATTAAAGTATTATAAATACATACTATAAAAATTTTATGGCGAAATGTAACTATTAAGCTATTTGCTTAGGAACTGAAGTTAGTCTTACTCAATGTTTTTTTTTCTATTTGTAATTCTATGAAAATTTCAGTCATGAATCATTATTTTCCTGAAGGAGAAAAACTGATATAAAACTTTTATATTTGTTTAATAATTTCCAATTTACAAATATTTATCCTAAGCGTCAACGCTTGAGTTATAAAAAATCTAATATTTCCTTTATAACTCCAACACTTGTAAGTAATATGAAAAAAACTATTTTTATCGTTTAAAATAAAATTTCCAATCAAATATTTTAAGAGAAATACATCATTAACAAAATATTTGTCAAATATTTTGAATTAAAAAAATAAATTGCAAAAATACGTAAAAAATAACATCAATGAAGTAAATTTTTTAATACTTTATATGATAAGTTAAATAAGCTAAAGTGGCCTAAGTGAAATAAAATAAAGAGGAAAAGTGAAATAACAAATGATTTTAGAATCTGATGTATCGTAGATGCCAATTAAGACATCATTTTTTTCACTTCCTACATAAGCTCTGTTATTGAAATACCTCACCGTTTTTCAATTGAAAATCTTTCTATTTCATTCTAAAATTATTGCATTTGAAAATAAATAAGGTAAAAAAGTGTCTCAATAATTTCAGCTTGTTTTTTTGATATCACATTCAACGAAAATTTCGTAATATTAAATTTACTTACCTTCTTTTAAATTTAATAAAACTTTTTTACCCAAGATTCATGATTAGTGGGGTGTAACAGCAGCTTCTGTTGGTACAGAGTACCTGGAGCACTCAAAGCTAATGTGTATGGGAATGAAGTTGCAGATCAATTAGCCAAGGATGGAAGTCTACAGAATATCATCATTGGAGACTGCTTGTCGTCCTCAGAGCTGACCTCTAGAGTTAGGATGGCTATCAATGCTACTTTTAGGGATTCCATTCCTACCCACGAATGGTACACATGCAAACATCCTGGTTCCGCATTAGTGGGTAAACACAAGAGATGCAACCAAACGGCTCTGACAAGCCTACGAAGTGGCCACCTGCTTGCTCAGAGACACGTCTCTGGTACCAAGGTCTACCCTCTCTGTCCCAAATGCCGAGTGGTTCAGGCCTCCCCATCTCATATGTTTCAGTGCATTGGGTGTGAGAGAGATGACATTGAGTTGAGACCGGATGTGGTGCTTGAGAGATTGACTATTTTTGGATTCATGGGGCTGGTGTGATGGTACTGTCACGCCAGTCGGGGGGATAAGCACCAACAACAAATTTAATAAAAAAATAGTATACTTACAATGCATTATGTACTCTAAATATTTTTTTCTCAGTTATAAATTGAGAAAATTTTTATCTAGAAGAAGTAAAATCTTTTGAATTTATTAACTTGGCAATTAAAAAACCTTTGTTATTTGTAATATCCCATAGGCTCTGACGAAATCAGAACAGTAATCAATGAAACCATTGACATCAATAAAGTTCGATATAAAAAGAGAAGAATTCTGGATATTCTCCCAGTTCAGTCCAAGATGTAATGAGCCTGTTCTTATCGGCATTTAGGGCAAAGTGGAAACTTCTTGCCAATTCCAGAATATGTGAGACCTTTCAAATGTCCATTGGCTAGTAGGAACAGACATGTGTTGATCTCCCTGTCATAAAGGAGAAACAGAGAAAGTCCTGGATTTTTGCTTTTTTACCAGTTGCGAAGCTGGTGTATTAACCATTTTCTTTGCTATGGGCCTTTTCCATCGAGAATAACTCTCAATATGTGAGCTCTGAGATGAAAGGAACAGGATGTTCTTGTTCCTCTTTTGCAAGAGTGTCGGCCAATTCATTTCCGTAGATATTATAGAGCCCTAACCTTGCAGAACTTCATTCCAAAGTCGTTTGTGATATTTCGAAGGAATGGAGAAACCCACCCAGGCACCACTGGTATGGGAGCAGCGAACCTGGATCATCATTCAGTCTCAACTGCGACAGAGCCACCCGAACTGCAATAGCAAGACTCAAAAGCGGCCACACAAAAAGTCTCTCTTTTTAGAGGGGAGGAAGACCTACTCATTATGCACAAAATGCCGAGCCCAACAGGCCTCCCCTGAACATGTTCTTGACTGCATGGGGCTCACCAAGAAGGACCTTTATTCTTTCCCCCTTTTTGTTTCAGATTTTCTTCGGGTCAGTGGTCTTATGGACCTTGTCTGACGAAGTCAGACAAAAAGAGGATAAGCCACAACAACAACACAACAACAGATATTATAGGAAGGGATCCATTGAAAATGTATTTTATGCCGGTGAGAGAAGAGCTTTCGTAAGAGAGATAAACTGCTTTTTATCTTATATATGGGCCCCATTTTTGAGATGTTGAATTCATCTACGGTTGTCAGATAGAATCCAGTAAAGAAATGCAGCTTTCGGTTTGTTTATCAGCATGTCTATAATGGTAAAAAGCAGCTTCTCTTGCCCAAGGGCATAAGGTAGAAATTAATTAATCAACAAATTTTTTGAATCCCAAGAACAAAAAGGTAAAATTTCACAAAACCTTTTGTGCTGACTTCAAATTTATAGGTTGTTTTTCTCCATTAATCTGTTTCTTTGTTTATTTGCATAGTGATTGTAAACGAAATGTTGCAGATTTGCATACAGACATGATATTATTCGATTTAATTAAAAATAATTATGTCTTTGATTTCCAATGGTATTTTTCGTCAAGTATTGTGGCACGCCCTTGATGATTATTATGACTGCTACTTTCTTCTTCATGGCCGTAGTATCTTGGTGAATTTATTCTTCGCCGGCGATGCTGACAGTGTTAGGGAAGAAAGCTCATTGGATGATGAATTCATGAGAGGTTGATAAATTCTATGTAGGAATCTAAGTTATTTGATTTGGGGACATTATATACTTCACATCTTTAATATTAAAAATTCAAAGTGCTGTATAAGAAACCAGAAATTTATAGTGCTGAACAAATAGCAATCATAATATAAGATTTATAATGCATGAAAAAATTTATCCATAAACACAGTACATATAAAACACCAACTGCTTGTTTCAGAGCGTACTGCTTGTTTCATATTCTTAATTATCCGTGAACGGCTTCTCCGGTTTACTGATTATTCGTTGTGCTTGAATTTTCTAAGAAAACTAATAAAAACGTGTTTTCTAAATCCTATTAAAAAATGTTCCAATGCAAAGTAACAATAATTTTTCAGTAAGTTTTTAAAGAAAGAAAGCGTGTTTTAGAAAAAATTTAAATGTTTTTATTCCACAAATAATAAATATAATTACAGTACATATTGTGAACATAAATTGTTTAATTGCATATTTTTGCTTCTTTTTATTTTTTTCTTTAATTTTGTTTCTATAATCTTATGAATTATTTTCGAGTAATGTGCTACTAAATTCTACAGAAAATTAGGAGTTTACTTTGTGTGTGTGTGTTTCAATTACATAAAATAAATAAGAGAATGCTTGATAGTGAATCGCATTATATGGCAAGAATGTATTATTTTACATATTTTTATATCATTTATTTGACTATATTACTATAAATTTTGTTGGCAAAAAATAATAAACACCAAATAAGAAATAAATGGAATAAAAGAATGTGATGATATAAAAATATGAAGTGCAAACTTCTCTCTCCAGTAAAATCTTGAAATAATATAATTAATATTTTAATTTGAATTCAAAAATTATTTAGAATATTTTTGGGCTAAAACTACTGTTTTCAAAGATAAAAAAAGGAACATGAGCCTTTGGAAATAATACCATTCGAGCACTTGGTATACTTGCATCGACGTAGCATATGATTGCTTAAAATAGAGGACGCGTATACATATCCCCTATTTTGCATTTCCTGATTTCGATGCCATATAAGTAGTAAAAAGAGCCTGTTTCAGAAACTTAATTATATTCCTTCAGATAGGATTCTATTCTCACATATGAGTGTGTTTGTCTGCACCTAGTATATTTTATGAAAGTCCTTAGATTCTTTGAAAATATATGATATTATCATATAACTATGACACACAGAATTATTTTTAACCGAAGGTTTACACATTAAATTATAAATCCATATATATTTAATATATATATATTATATATATTATATATATATATATATACATATATATATATATATATATATATATATATATATATATATATATATATATATATATATATATATATATATATATATATATATATATATATACATATATAATGCCAGATGGCTTAGTGGTAGCGTTTCTCGCTCTAAGGCACCGGTGGGAGGTTCGATCCTCGGGCTGGGCAAGGTCGACTCAGTCTT
Organism: Latrodectus hesperus; assembly: GCA_037975125.1. Classification (NCBI taxonomy): domain Eukaryota; kingdom Metazoa; phylum Arthropoda; class Arachnida; order Araneae; family Theridiidae; genus Latrodectus; species Latrodectus hesperus. The sequence continues at coordinate 22,247,502 of CM075852.1, forward strand.
TTTCATCCCTTCAGTGGGTCGATAAACTGAGTAGCAAGCATCCTTGGGAACTAAATACAGGCTGATCACCTAATCGGGGCATATGCTATGCACCTCAGAGCCTATCGATCAGGAAAGCAGCGATATGCACAGTAGGTTCAAGCAACATGGGTGGTCGTTCTATATGTATATGTGTGTGTGTTTTAAAAGTGGATCAAAAGAAATTCAAAAAAATATTCAATATTTTCTCTATTAATTAAGAATATTAAACTTTAATTATTTGATTGTGTAAATATTAATCTCAGTTATTAATTATATTATATGGGAGAATGCGTATATATATGAAATCACAGGCATATTAGTAGTTAGAAAAAGGAAATTAATAAAAAATATAGATCAATAAAGATTTGATCTAAATTTATATTAGAATTTGCACAGTAGTTAATTAAGTAACTATTTAGATAAGAAATTTATATAATCAACAGGTTAATAGTACAATTAAAATATTTAATTGTAAAACTGAAGTTTATGCTCGGTCGGAAGGTAAAAATGACAAAGTTAAAGTTGTAGCCCGTTAAAAATAATATATCTTAATAAAGTGGTTTTTTACATGCATTAAAAAAAGAAATTTATGCCAGATTAGCTTTCTGATTGCGTCTGGATATTTTAAAGCAGCCAAGCGAAGATTTTTCTCTTCATGATCCATTATGCATTTCAAATGTTCTTTTGCAACTTTCGTTCTAATTTTTTCCCACACTTTTTTTGGAAAAGCAAGATACAGAGAATTTTCTCTTGAGAATATTCCTAAATCCTTAAAAAAATCAATAAGTTTTTCTTGAAGAGTAAGAGGAATAGTTTTCTTCTTCCTTATAAAAAGTACGCCTTAATTTTTCACACATTGAGGTATAAAATGACATTCTTAAATTTAAAAATCATTTTATTTTTTAATTTTTTTTACAATGGCGGACGCAAGAGGGTTGAACCTTATGCCACAACAAAGCCAGAAACTGCTACTCATTTGTTGTTACCAAGCGGGCACCTGTGAACCAAGTCACGGAGGCGAGTAGCGTTGCCCGCGCCATACCACCACAAACCTGTTTATAGGGTGGGTCACATTCATACATCATCACAGAAGAAAGGACAGAGAAACACAGAAGGAAAGAAACATCCATGCCCGAACCGGGATTCGAACCCGGGACCAACAGCTTAGGAGTCAGGAACGCTAACCACTCAGCCAATCGATCAACATTATTTTTTTAAGTAGAGAAAACTATAATTATCTGAAATTCAACTATCTGATTCGTTTCCAGAATTTCAGAAAAACAAATTTGACTCAATAAGAGAAGAAAAAATGAGAAAATTTTAAAAAAAGCTATCGAAAAGGAAACATAAGAGAAGGGAGAAGAAGAGAATGGGAGAGAAAGAGGCGCGTGTCACTTGAGGAATTCGAAAATATTCTTTTAAAAATTCCTGGATGTTCAGAAGTTAGTGCTGAAGATGTAGCAGAATGGATTATGAGTGAGATCCTAAATTTCAAATTGCAAATGTTGGTAAACTTGTTTAAAGTGTTGAGTAACGAGGGCAGGAAAACCTTCGTCACCTGCACCAAGTGCCAAAGTCATCAGGCCTCTCCTGAGCACCTTCTGGATTGCATGGGTCTCTCTAAGGAGGATCTCTTTAGCAATCCTCTCCTAGTCTTCGACTTCCTTACAGTCAACGGGCTCGTGGATCTTGTCTGACTCCGTCAGACACAGTGAGGATAAGAACAACAACAAAGTTTTGAGTAAGAAGATGAACTTAATGTCCAAGTTGAAGTAGATATAAGACCATCAGCTCCTGAAGCATTTACCGACTTTGAGACTGTTTTGAAGTGGATAGAGCGTCATCCCGAGTGTGACCACAGGCCAATTCTCACTTTCAAGCGGATGCGTAACTCGATTGTGCGAAAACGGATGAAGACAGTGAAACAACTTACTCTTAGCGTAATATTCACCAAGCAATGACTTTACACCGTTGTACATACATATTGTATTAATGTACAGAACTGTAATTACATATTATGAAAAAGGGTTGCATTTTTATTTGATTGATTGAAAATTCTTTTTCCTTAAAAATATGTAGTTTTTTCTTCCAATTCGAACGTACAATAATGAGTTAAAATAAATCTTTTTTTTTTTTTCAGTGGCTCAGTAGCTTCACGCCGCTTCCCGTAAGCTCAGCAAAGTGAAGCATCATTTGCCGCGGGAAGTGGTTGGGAGGGTGATCACGGTGTACTCTCCTTCACTGGGTTGCTGGAGCTCCGTGGGTTGGGGACGTGTCCACGTTAACATGTGACATCCAAAGTCCTTCCGCTGGTGTGACGTGGATGTGGAGAGGAGGCTGCCAGCTCAGGTATGGCCTCGTCCCCTGACAGTGGTTCAAAATTACGAGGCACCTTTAAAAGAGCAAAGTCTTACTTTCACCTTCGTGGTGCTCTGATCCAAACAAAAGACGCTCTCTATTGACTTAATTCGCACTGCCAACGGCTTGGCCTATCCAAGTGTCATAAACAACAATAAAATCTTTTTTTTAAATCCATTTATCTGAACATTTGATAATCTGAATGGGATCCGGTCTCAATTCATTCGGATAATTGGAGTTCTACTGTTCTTATAGGTAAGTAGATTGAATTCCTTTTTGAATTTGGCTGGCTTTTATGGGTTTGATGTGCATGAATTATTAAAGTTTTTCCTCTCTTTTGATCAGACCAAAAAAGCTCAAATTAGATGCCGCAGGAGTTTGTAGCAACTTGCTATATGTTGTATACAGCTTTTTGTTCAAACTTTAGGTCATACTTTGGCATAGGGTCAATTATTACTCAAATATTTTCCTAAATTGCTACTTTAAAAATTTTGTGATGTTCAGGAAAGCGTGATCATTCATCCTATTCATATTCTCTCAATAAATTTAATCGAGGAATTTTTTTCACCGTCTTTTCTTCTTTTTTTTCAATAATTCCAAGTCTTAATTACTATTCACGAATAAAGCCGATTATGATAAATTTTGAAGTCTCATCTATTTGTTAAAAAAATTTCAACCACTTAGCTTAGATTTTTGAAAAAAAAAATCTAACTTGGTTCTATCGGTTTGTCGGAAAATCCGTCGGCTCAGGTGCCGTATAATCCATGATTCTAATTTCTGAATTTTTTTGGCGTTGAAGAAATGTTGCCAAGATGACGTATCGTGACGTGCGCGATGACGTAAATACTAGGGTTACCAAAATAGAATTTTCTGCATAATTCTTATAGGTCTCCATGTGTATGGCGTAACAAAAAAAATATTGTCAGATACATAAGAAAATCTGCCAAAAAATCGCCAATCTCAGAATTTGGCGCATGGATTATACGGCACCTGTGCCAATCCGTCTTTGCTTCTTAAAATTATTCAAAAGGATGGACACAGCTGGTTATTTATTTTTAACTGTATATGATTCTACAGTTATTTTGAGAATAATCAATACTATTGGTTTTCATTTATGACATTTTTTCACATGTCTGTTTTTTTATTTCATACAATAATTAAATGACAATTTTTTTGAAAATTACACTAGCAGATTTTTTTTAGGGTAAAGTTTTTTTAAATCTTATATCACTATAAAAAACACTTCCTTCTCTTTAAAATGTTTAAAAATTTATATCTTATCTTTAAATCTTGGGCAGAAATTATCTTGTTCTTTAAAATAAAAAATTTTATTTTTTAAAAAAATATGTTTTCAAACTTAAAATTTAACTATCTCAAGTTTGCTTAGCTTCTATATAAAACTATGAAATTACAACAAACACAAATGTTAAAAAAATACATTGAAAATCAAATTAACGTTACTAATTTTTTTCGTTCTGTATTTTATTTATAAATCAATGTTCCGAAAACGATACATTTTTTAATTATGCATATTCATTATCATACATATAAATATAATATATTTATCTCATTAGTATAATTGATGAAACTCAATTTAAAACCGTTAACTCTGTTTCTTTCTCAAACATTACTTAAAATTATTGCAGTAATCCCATAAACTAATATAATGAATAATTATAACTCTATGTCACAATATATACGCACATGTCCATAAATTAAAGATAATGACGGAACCGTGGCAACTAAAGGTGAAGAAACAAAATAAACATGATTTTTTTTCATAAAGCCTATGTATTAAGCAAATGAGCCGCCCAACTTGTCTAGTGGTCAGCGTACTTGACTGCGGACAAGGAGGTCTTGGGTTCGAATCCCGGTTCGGGCATGGATGTACTTTCTCTCTCTATATATCCTATCTTTGTATGAATGGGTTGTGAATGGTTGCCTACCCTATAAACGGGTACCTATGGCATGTGTGTACTGAGGAAGTCGGACTCCACACCAAAATATGGTTCCGTTGGAAAAGTGGAGCAGTGCACCCATATTGCCAGCTTAGCTGGCACATGACAACAACAACAATATTAAACAAATGAAAAATGACAAAAGAGGTGGTATATGTATGATATCAACGACATACATCAAATAATGACTATAGCTCCCTGAACCCCTGACATCACATATAGCCAGTGCAACAACTGAATAATACGTTGTTGATGTATATCAAATGTCTCCCAGACGAAGAATTACATACAATAGCGAAACATACTGAGGATCACATTATTGCACTAAATTCAAAGAATTCCACTTAGCAATAATTGCTCTCCAAAGATTCGATACAGATGTAGGAAGTGGTTGACGAGCTGCGATTCGTCAGCCAAACATATCCCACACATGCTGTATCGGATTCAAGTGATGCTAGACATTCCAAACGCATATCTTCCGACTGAAGGCAGTCGTTGATGATGTTCGAATGGTAAAGACTGGGGTTTTCATTCATAAACTCAAATTTAACACTCATGGAACTCTTAAGCGAACAAATATGTTTTTCCAGAATAATGTCCCGATAAACTTGGTCTGTCATAGATCCAATTCGAACCTGTAGATCTGTTCTAGATCTCAGTACATTGCCTCCCCAAACAAGTACTCGGGCACCATCGTAATGTGTGCGTTCATTCAGATGTCGTCTTGTTGGTACTTGGTACATGGCGTTCTCCATATGAACGTCCGACGTGAATCAGACTGTGGGCAAAATGCTTAATGAGTACGGAGATTCATCGTGAAATATCAGCTGTGTATGGGTCACGTGCAATATCACGTTCAGCCATTGTGAAATGGTGGCAACAGCTTAAAGATAGTTGCACTGACTTAACCTAGGCGGAAAGGGAAGGAAGGTCAACAACGGTGTTCACATTGGAGCTGGTTGAAAATATTATTCTCACCAATCGCAGAGTGAGCGTCGCTCTCATAAAGCAGCTGTTGGAAAATCTGTTGTCATAGCTCATTCCATCATCCTTTACTAACTGGATTATCGCAAATTATGTTCACAATGGGTTCCTTATTCATTGAGTTCTGAACACAGAGGTTTGCAACTTCCCTAGAATTTATTCTCGTTATTCTGCCGAAGACAATGATTTCTTAAGTCGCATCACTAGGGTTGATGAGACATGGGTGCATCACTTCACTCAAAAAACAAAGCAAGTGTCAATGGAATAGAGACACATATCATCGCCTGTGAGAATAAAATCCAATTTCTTCCATAAGATGGTAAAATCAAGGTAATGGTTTATTCCAAGTTTATGCGCAAGGACACAGCCATTAATACTGAGTCCTACTGCGAAACATTAAGAGCTTTGCGCAAACCTGTGTAAAATAAGTGACATAGAAAGTTTAATAAACGCGTTGCCTTATTTGCACGACAATGTAAGAACTCAAAAGTCACTCACAGCACAGGATTTGTTTCGCAGTTTTGGATAGGATTTCTAGAAGCATCCTCCATACAGTCTCGATCTGGCATATTTAGACTTTAATGTGTTCGGCAAACTCAAAGAACATTTAGGTGAAAGACAATTTTCTAAGATAACCAAGTTCAGACAGTGTTTAAGCTGGCTCAAAGACCAAGGATTTTCTATTGTCAGAGCAAATGTCTGCAGTGACTGAGAGATTATATAGAGAAATACAGTGATGAAAGCAAGGGAGGAGTCATATTGTATTATAGAGTCCTTTTCAGTAAATGTTTTTTTGACTTACATTGTTCGAGTATAACTTAGTTTTTTAACACTTCTAGTATACAATTATATAATATGAATAATTATTTCTGAATAAATGGTTATAAATATAAATCTTATGCTTATGAATTCATGATGCTTATAAAAGTAATGTAAATTTGTAATAAAAAACGCTTATAAATTTATTTGCTCTTAAAATAAAGTAATCACACTTCTTTTCAATTATATGACTACAGCAGTAGTAAATAAATCATATAAGAGGGTTATTATAAATCTATATACCCACGCTAAAAGTATGATCTGCGGATCATCCGCGAGGATTGCCTCTGAAATTCTAAGATGCTCTAGGCAGAAGATACGTTTAATCGTAGGCTTCATAACTGGGCACTACTATTTCAGAAAACACCTCCATAAAATGGGACTGTTTCAGCAAGACCCTATCTGCAGGAAATGTCATACGCAAGATGAAACGGCCAAGCATATCATTTACGAATGAGAGGCCCTTGCCCTCTCTAGATTAACTTCTTTAGGCATTATCCATACTAGAGAGTTACACCTAGACTCCATTAAAGGGTTATCGGACTTTATTAATAAAGTGGGTTACCCGAGCAACTGGAACTAGGAAACATTGGGTTTGGAGTTAACAGTACAAAATGCTGATAAAAGCAGAGGTGCCCAATATAATACAAACCCAACTCTAAGAAGAAGAAGATTATTTCTGAATAAATGGTTATAAATATAAATCTTATGCTTATAAATTCATGATGCTTATAAAAGTAATGTAAATTTGTAATAAAAAATGCTTATAAATTTATTATGCTTTTAAAATAAAGTAATCACACTTCTTTTCAATTATATGACTACAGCAGTAGTAAATAAATCATAAGAGGGTTATTATAAAGCTGTTCTCTTGGAAAAAAGCTACTATTTTTTCCTGTTGTAATTCGAATTTTCTTATTTAATATTCTTTTAAAACAAATGATTGGATAACTTTATCAAGAGAGATATTTTTACTATGATAGACTTTAATTCCAGTATATACTAGAATTAAGCCGCCCATCTTGTCTAGTGGTCAGTGTGCCTGACTGAGGATAAGGAGGTCCTAAGTTCGAATCTAGGTTCAGGCATGGATGCACTTTCTCTCTCTATCTATCCTGTCTTTGTCCCTTCCTTGTATGAATGAGGTGTGAATGGTTGCCTACCCTATAAACGGGTTCCTATGGCATGTGTGTACTGAAGAAGTCGGACTCCACACCAAATATGGTTCAGTTGGAAAAGTGGAGCAGCGCACCCCATATTGCCAGCCTAGTTGGCACACGACAACAACAAAAAAAGTCTATATAAGTACTAGAAACTCTTCTCATAGTCTTCTTTGATTACTTCAACTCTGAAAAGAATCACACACACATTTTAAGTGAAATGTTTGTACAATAAACGAAATTTGATATCAAAATTAACACAGTACGATTACACGTGAAGGAAAAAATGGTGATCAACAGCTATCATTTTTTTATTTGGTATGAAACGAACTTTATTTCTGGGTAAATAAATACATTCTGACCTTCTAAAAGAAAGTTCAAGAATCAACAATGAAACTATTTTTTTTCCAAATATTTTAAAATAAAGTACATAATATATTGTGTTTATTTCTTCTTATTTTTGAGACATTATTAGTTCCAAGCTCGGATAACTAAGAAAAAAGTATTTTTTTTCTAGTAGAAGATACGAGATTCAGTCAGAGACGCTGTTGAACAAAGGGTAAGGAATGTTGTTTCTGTTATCTACTTTCATTATCTTTCGTGATGATTCCATGGGAAGGAAGAAAGCAAAAAGTAAACTTAGTAAAAGGACATGAACCTATTCCCATTGTCAAGTCGAAGCTTCGGTCTTCACTGCTTATCACTGTTAAAATGTGCTTAGATGTAGCAAATGTTTCTGTGAAATGAAATGAAAATATTGAATCTGAGTAACATAAAATTACAATCATTACACATAAACAAAACACAATTTGTAATTTTTTAATGAGTAAATAAATTGCATCATTTTGTGTAACATAGACCTAGAATAACAGTATCGATTGTTACATAAACTGAAATGTGCATTAATCGAGTTGAATGTCTTTCTTTCAAAGATAGTCATGCAGCTTAGAAATTATAGATAAAACTTAGAAAAGTTATTCACGAACATTCAAATTTAGGGAAGAAAGATGCCCTTTAACACAATCTTTTCCCTAAGATAATAAAAAAATGATATTCATCTATTGCTAAATGCATCTGACAATGTTCACATGAAAATCTTTTGAACGAAATACGAGAGTTAACTAAGTTTGCATAACTTCCGAGAACATAAAAAATATTGGATTATTTATATTAAACAACTTTTCAAAATCAAATTGAATTAAAAATAATAAAACACGAAATTACATATGATATTTTTATACGCATGTATAGCCTTCTTTGCTTGGCAAGATAAAAAATAAACATGTAAAAGTCCATAACATGCATAACAGAAAAATATGTTATTTAAGATTTCTTTACTTCTTTTTTAAAAGTTGTTCTTAATGGATATCTTTATATGTTCTATTTATTAAATGATATAAAAACTTTTGCTTTTTATGGCTGATACTTGATCCTAGGGAAATACTGATCAAACCTTCTGATTCATAAATTGATTTATAAGTTAAATTAGTTCTTATTATTTTGAGACAGTTTAAAACATAGATTCCCAAAGTGGTCCAGGTGGACCGCTAGGGGTCCATAGGAGACCACGGTTCCAGGTAGACGTGAAAAGAAAACATGGGTTCACAAGTTGTAAGTGGAGGTCCACGAAAAATTTTCTGGTTTTCATAAAAAAACACAAATATTTTGGCATGGATTTACCAATAAACGTGAGCAGGTAGCATCAGTCACTAGGTAAATACTCAAAAATATTCGAGATTCAGTTCAAACACAGAATTGAATTGAACAATAGATAATAGTACAAATGTACACCACATGTCGAGACTTGCAAAGTGACGCCCGTGCGCAATCTCATTAAAAGTATGACTATTTTTTATTGTTGATTTACATTTCAGAGTTCATTGTTAATTTTTGTCAATTGTTGATTGTTTGTAATAATAAATGTTCATAATTTTGTATAACCACAAATATTATTTCAATAAATAGGACACAAGAAAATGTGCTACTTTTTTTCTATCTTAACACCCCCAATTTAGGGTGATATTTTTTAGCTTTGGGAACACAATAGAAATGTAGCAGCAGGGGGTCACCGAAAATGGTAAAACTTTAAAAGTGGTTCACGAGAAAGAATAGTTTGGGAATCCACATGGTTTAAAACATGCTTTTGAATTCATTTAGGGAAATGATGATGATACAGTTCTATGCTTATGTACGCTTCGAAGCTTATACATGAAATGTTCTTAAACTTCTTGAAATGTAATTTGGATTTCAGTACTTATGAGTATTTAACTAACACACACACGCACACAGGCACACACACACACAAACGCACAGGCACATACACACACACAAACGCACAGGCACATACACACACACAAACGCACAGGCACACGTACACACACACAAACGCACAGGCACACGTACGCACAGGCACACGTACACACACACGCACAGGCACACACGCACAGGCACACACACGCACACAGGCAGACACACACACGCACACAGGCAGACACACATGCACACACACACACACGCACAGGCACACACACATACACTCACGCACAGGCAGACACACACACGCACACAGGCAGGCACACATACGCACAGGCACATACACACACGCACAGGTACACACACACTGATATATGACATATTTAGATTCTAGAGATTCTGAATATAAAAAGAGATTCGTTTAATATTCTGTGAAGTTATGCAAGACAGAGTTAAATCGAAGAACTTATTTAAACATAAAATACTGATTTGAATGATTTATTCAAGGATTTTTTTATTTTCAATTTTGTCGAAATGTAATTATTTCACGGTAAGTATCCAAATCGAATTTATTTCTACAAACTACTAGGATGAAAAATTCACAAAACAGTCTAAACTAAGATATAAACGAAATTTTATAATTTATTTGAGCTGTATTATAATTATTTTTTGTGAATTTTTATACAATAGAATTGCAATAAACATTATACATAAATGCTGTGAAATAACTATTTAATCAATAATACGAGTTTAAATATATTTTAGTTAAAGATCTTTTAATATTTCAGGATATATAACTCCATAACCCTACACATACACACACACAAACAACTTTTTCACTCTATTTACTTCACACATATTGCATTATTTCTTCATTTCCTGATTCTTCATTTGGACAATAGCTCTTCCTATACGAGAAAGAATGTTTTCTTTTGTTGTATAATTGGTCCATTCTAAAGAATGAGATCACCTCATTTTGAAACCAAAATTGCAAACTTTCTTAATTCTTACCTTTGAAGTTGAGTCAAGAAATTTTGAATTTATCACTCAACCATTTTATTATAATTCTGTGTTACTTCAAACAATGCCATTGAGTCACAACAATAGCATCAAGAGGCTATTTACTGATTATATCTAGTGTATGGTTATATTTGTGCTTATATTATTGTACTGTAAAGAAAATGTTTTCATTAAATTCTTATAACAAGATACAATGTATAGTTACAAAAGTCTAAAATGTATATTTAAAACACTTTTTTAAAGAAAAATTGGTCTTGCAATAGAAATATGAATGGTTAGCCATTATTGCTGGTATATCATGCAAGAAATACTTGATTAATAGAAACAAAATATCATATTAATAAGAAAAGGCTGTGATAAATATATCATAGAATGAATTTACTGTTAAGTAGTAATCAAAATGAAATATGCAATTCTTATATACGAGTTTATAAAATTTTTATTCGTTTAAGTATTTTTTAAGCAATCAAATATTACAAAATAATGAGTTTTAATATCCATTATTTCTTAATATTTGATTCATATTTGAATAATATATGATGGTTGGAAAATTTAAGGATCTTTGACTGAATAAAAAGTGCTTAATTTTAAAAAATGTTATAATTTTAAAAATTTCTTTCGCAACAATATTATTGTTATTTAAAAATTAGTATGTAGTTATTATTCTACTCTTAGTTGATTCCTCATCATTCTTTCTTAAAATGTCACAACGAAATTTTTAAAAGGAAATTTAAATTAATTTTCCAATAATATTGTAAAATTTGAATGAAATGATTAAACAAAAATGTCTTATATTTGAAAATTTAAGAAAAAGAAAAAACTTGTTATTATTATTTACGCCAAAAATTTAAGGTTTTTTTCCATGAATATATTTGCTTATTTCTGAAATAAAACGTAATTTAAAATTACATAATTCCATCGAACATAAAAATATAAAACGAAAATTTTATGTTCGATGGAACATTTAAAACAGTTTTAATAACTTTCCGAATATAATTATAACATTGTTTATAAGTAATACGTATTACTGTACAATGAATTATAAGTAATACGTATTACTGTTGAAATGTACATTTCATAATTTTATGAGTAAAAATTCCAATTTAATAATTCAAATATGTTTTTTAATAGGAAAAATAGAAAAGTATAAGTTACAGCTTGTATGAGACAATAAGCATGATAAATTCGCCATTTTCCTGAATGAACTAAAATATTTACTTTCTTGAATAAATAAATGCAATTCAGATTCACAATGTATCATTGCGAAAGAGAGAATTCATTTTATTTAATAAATTTCACAAGCTCTACAATGTAATCTAAGTCTATTTTTCAAGGACAAATAATTGCTTATGAATAAATATTACATTTTACTTTTAATCGACCATGCACGCAAATTGTTGAATATTCAGGAAAACCGTGAATAAATAAAGGTGTTTTCATCAGTTTCTGAAATAAGTGAATATTAAATACTCTAACAAAAATATATGGGGTGTTTGGTCAGTGGGATTTAGAGTCATTATAATGTATTTTTAAAATTTCACATGTGGGTAAATTTAATCTAAGCGACTGCTAATTTAACTCTAAATTAGTAATTCTTATGTTTTTTGTTATTGTAGTTCTTATTGATGAAAAAATTTCCGTAACACACACACACACACGGAAATTTTTTCATCAATATATATATATATATATATATATATATATATATATATATATATATATATATATATATATATATATATATATATATATAGGTCGCAAGTAAAGAGGGCTAATAAATGCACAAATTACTTTTGCAATTTCACCTAAATTTAATATTATATATTTGCAACCATTAAAAGCTTAAGTTTTTTTTTCCAACGGCGGGTGACGAATCTATCGGGGGATGGATGATGAACCCTATGCCACAACAAGGCCAGAAACTGCTACTCATTTGTCGTTACCCAGCAGCCACCTGTGAACCAAGTCACGGAGGCGAGTAGCATTCCCCGGCACCACAAACCCCTTTATAGGATTGGCCACATTCATACATCATCACAGAAGAAAGGACAGAGAAACACCGAAAGAAAGTAACATCCATGTCCGAACCGGGATTCGTACCCGGGACCCACCGCTCAGGAGTCAGGAGCACTAACCACTCAACCATCGGTCGGCATTAAAAGTATAAGTAGTACGTCTATTATGTTTATGTGTCCTAATGTTGAACCGTGCTCTGCTGAGCCGCTAGTTCTAAAATTCTATTTTTGCAATTGAGAAGGAACAGAAGATCTATGTTGTATTTCTACTTTTTCTAATTGTCTGTCGTTGGTGAGTTGTAGGGATTAATACTTTTGTGACACGTAAATTCGCGCAAATAAATATAAAATATCACATCGTAAAGTAATTTGAAAAAATTTCAAAATTCAAAGAAGCTTTAAAACAGCTTTCAAAGTATTCTTACGCGGTATCAAATGACGTCTCTATATCATAGCGTTTGTTGTCGCATTATAGGAATTTTTTTAACATTATGGCGAATTAGGAATGATGCCTATTGTTTATAAAGGGGATTCTGAATTATTATCTGAAGTGAAAATTAAAACCACGAAGATGGAAAGCCGAAATGCTAACATTTCAACTGCCTGTTCGACTAGAGCAGTCGGCAACCTTATTATTCAAAAGAGCCAAATATCGGTAATTTACAATTAAAGTTTATTCAAAGAATCATTTTTTAAACATAATCTTAGCTTTAGTAGGATTCATTATTGCAGAATTAATTATGATTAAAAGTACAATCTCAAGCTTGCCTTTGCTGAATAGGTCTTAGTTTTGTTGTTATTACTTATGAAACTTGGACAAGCCAAGCTCGCTATGCCTTGGCAATGTAATTTAAGTCAACTTTAAGTCTTTCGTTTTAAGGGGGAAAAACCACCACTAAGGTGAAAGTATGTCTTTGCTCTTTTTTAAATCCTCCGATAGATGGCACCACCAGAAGATCCACTCCCTCAATTTTTGACATTGATCTGAAGGGGAGGAAATTTTCTCCAGACCTTTGCACCCATTGTAACTGTTCAATATCCGACCACAGGACTCTCTATTCCACAGATTCAACGAGCACGTATATCGCATGTACTCGGTGGTCTTTGGCGGCATTGGGAATCGAACCCCACCTTTCCGGATGGAAGGCCGATACCCTAACCACTAGGCTACCACGGCCTGGTCTTAGTTTTACTTACAGTAAATTAAATAAAACATAGCATCATACTTATATAAAGATAATATTTATTTAAAAACATCACTAGTTAAATAATATCAATGGTATTCTTAAAAATAACTACAAATACTCCACTAATGTGAACATTAGTCTTGCATTTTCTTGGAAAGTAAGGGTAAATCAGGTTTGTATGATGTAGTTTTTAATTTGAGGTACGATTCCAAGTTCTCATCGATAAACCGATTTCTTTATTTACTCATGATATTGTTCATGCTTGAAAATGATTGTTCACATGAATATGTAGACCCAAATAAGGAAAGAATATCAAACGCTAGTTTCTTCAATTGTTCTGTTATCGTGACATTCTGAGGCATGATTGGATGACGATTCATTGAAAAGGCTACGGATTCGTCAATATTTGATTGCCTTATCGAAAACTAATTTCGAAATGACTGATAGAGAAACGATGTCACCGCCAAAATCATCAAACTTTTTAAAGGAATGATTTCGAAAAATTACTGCACAATTTGTCTAAACTCTGTGCTATTTTTACTTTCTTAAATATGTTTCTTCTTTATAGCCTTCCTTTTCAAAAATTTTTACTCGTCTCTTATAATGTAAGATAATAAATAATATTCCGTGCGCACTGGAGAAGAGCCGACCACTGAGCTTAGTGGATTAGAGGAACAAACACTGTTATGTGTACATCAAATCAATCAATCAATGAAGTCAAGAAGCTTTCAGATTATAAATTAAATCACAGCAATTTTTAATGACGATTAGTTAACTGTGTTCACTTAAACTAGTTTTGTAGAAATTTGTGATACATTTTTATCTTCATTTATTGTTAGGATAAATATCTCAAAATTTTACTAGTTTTCTAGAATTTGTTTCTAAATTTCAGTTAGAGATTATTTTTGAAAACTTATTTTATAATTTATTCTAGGCTTCATTTATTTCGTTTTTTTTTTCGGTTTTATGTATAGATTTTTATACAACCGTTTTGATTTAATATATTTTGATATTTATGTTTTTTAAAGCACGAAACAGTTAGTGGTAAAACATATTGAACGCTGCCAATGGAAACAATGAAGGAAGGAAAAAAATATGTAATTGTAATAAAATTGTGAATTGATTGGCTTGATAAAATTTCAGAAAATGCTTTATTGGAGTCAGTAGCTCATTAGAGTAATCTTCTGATTTTTGTTGTAATCTTGAATATTTAAGACTATTTGTAAGTATAATTTTACTGTTCGGGAAAGTAAAACTGATTGAATTTGGACCACTTTCTGATTGTATAAAGGCTTAGATAATTTAAAATACTACAACAAGAGTAAACGCATTTACACACATAATTAAATTCTTGGGTTAACGTATAAGAAACTTTTTCCTATATTTTTAATCACCAAAATTTGTGACACATTATTTTTGCCGTCATTATACAATTAGAGTGTAAATATTAGCAATTATAACTTAAAAAATGAACTCTAAGGCCACTTTCAGACTAAACGACTTTTATCGTACGATAAAAAATCGTCCGAAATTTTATGTGAGAAGTTATTAAAAAACCACACAATAGTCTGTTCATACAATATCGTTTCCCGTTCATTGAGATAGAAAACAGTCTATAGTGTGGTTTTTTAATAACTTTCCACGATAAAATATTGGACGACTTTTTATCGTACGATAAAAGTCGTCTAGTGTGAAAGAGGCCTAATTGTTAGGAATCTAAAAATATGAAAAAGAAATATAAGTGTTATTGATATAAGCCAATTAATCTTTTGAATTCAGCATTTTTTTTTATCTAAATAAAGGATAATATGGAATAAATAATATTTCTAAGTCAAAATTATTTCAACCACACAATTCTAAGAAACAATTCTAAGAAGAAATTGGTAAAAGAGAGAAGAAATACATTTTTGTACGTCTATTTAATGCCGCCCGACTTGTCTAGTGGTCAGCGTGTCTGACTGTGGATAGGGAGGTCCTGGGTTCGAATCCCGGCTCGGGCATGAATGTACTTTCTCTCTCTATCTATCATGTCTTTGTCCCTTCCTTGTATGAATGAAGTGTGAATGGTTGCCTTACCCTATAAACAGGTACCTATGGCATGTGTGTATTGAGGAAGTCGAACTCCACACCAAAATATGGTTCAGTTGAAGGTGGCTGGCACACGGCAACAACAACAATAACGTCTATTTAATTGAAGAATATCAATTTTCACAATTTAATAGCAGCAACAGTTCTCATACTAGTTATCGGTTAATTAAGCATGGTTTATTCTTGACTATCCCTGTTAACAAACAAACATTTGGTTACAGAAATGCAGAAAAAAGACTAGATAATCCAAATAATCAGTTATGTAGGTCAATGAAAGTAATAAAGATGGTGTAAGTAACAATGTTTTAAATCGAGATCATAGTTTCAAATCGGGATTTCAGTTGTTATGGTAAACTTAGACGCTCCGCACACGTGCTTACACACAAACAAACAAATGATCAATTTTGTTATTTTTTTGTAACATAATGATAGCAATGACTCGTTTTCCGCCTTTTGA